>NJDC01005975.1:58141-72123 GCA_002245475.1 Calephelis virginiensis | reverse complement strand
GATTAGTTCGACCACGTTTGAATTCATTAAACCAGTTGTAAACTGTGGCACGAGATGGGGCTTCATCGTGAAAAGCCAATCGAAGTCTATCATAACTTTCTTGTTAACTTGTATGACATCGAAAGTCATAAAAAATCATTGCACGAAAATTTTCTCGGCTTAAATTCATTCTGACGTGCACAGACAATTTTCAATTTGCCGCCAAATCGTAAAACAAATGACAAATGAATGAAATGTATACTCAATATTATTGGTAAAGAGTTCTATTTTCAAAATTTAAACTTATTTTTTTAATATAATGCTTTTAAGTTGCCAGTTCTAAAAACTTTCAGTTTGGCCCTCGTATTAATCTATTACATATAAACATTTTTCAATTTTGGTGGTATGCTTGTTACACTGTTACTCGGCCAATAACCAACCGATTTCGATGATTCCTTTTGAAACAGATAAGTCATGATTCCGAAGTGGTTTTACAACCATTTCATCATCATCCAACTCGTGAGTTTTGAGTTACATTTAACAGTGTAAAATACTTAATAATTAATATGTTTTTCGCTTATGTTGACGACATTGATGTGGATGAACGAAAATTTGTGAAACATTAAGTATTAACAGCTCGTCTCGTCTTCGTAAGTGTAGACTTATTTTTTATTTTTTTTGTAAAATAACGTACTTAGTCTATGTTCGTCAGGGATAATGTCAGCTTCTAATGGTAACAGTTTTCTTAAAATCAGTTAAGTATTTTCGTAAACTACCCAATACAAACAAACAAATAAACGAACATTCAAATCTTTCCCCCTTTATTATTAGTTTAATTTAGATGGTGTAGATGATATACCAACAGCGGCGGCACCTACCGGGTCCAGTTGTACTTTTTAATCATTCAGGAAAGCAAAGAAATACCCACACAAAATTTCAAAACAATTGGTTTTGCCGTTCACAAGATATATAAAATGTATAAAATAGATAAGTACGGAAGGAGAATTTGTACCGATCCATTATCCCCTGGGATTGAAGCATTTTTTTGGGAGGGTAGCATATGTTCATCAGGGATAGCGTCGGCTTCTAATGGTAAAAAAATTCAAATCGGTCCAGTAGTTTCGGAGCCTATTCAATACAAACAAACAAATATTTATTATTATTATAGATAGCTCAATTACTACTCGTAGGGTGTTAATAAAATATCTGTGGGACCATTTCGGAATTATTTGCTATCTTTCAAAAAAAGAATAATCAAATCGCGAATAGTAGCTGAAGTCGGTTTTTGCAATTAGTACTTTGTTCTGTACAAGCTTACAATAAATGGTTCGTGTATTTTCTTATAGATGCTAAACCGCTTTACTTGAGATTCTGACTTGACTTGTTAATACGATAACTATTTTAAATTAATGTAAATATTTAAAATGTGAAAATTAATAACAATAAGTAAAATAAATGTTATTCATAACGAATGAAACAGCGTGGCCAAAAGGTTGCAAGCCTGAACCAAGGGACTTATTTATGAACTGGTAATTTACATTCAATAAAACATTTGATTAATTATTAACCCATTTTTCTTTATTGTAGGTAAAAAGGAGAATCAGCTGTAGCTATAGTTTTGTAAGTGTATTGAACATTTTTAAACATCCCGCAGGAACTCCTTGATATCAGAATAAGTACGTTTCCTTCTCCAGGTCATAGACTTCCTGTGTGCCATATTATGTCGCGATTGGGTAACTTTGAAATTAACTTAACTAATGACTTTGTCAAAGTAAAACTTAACACCCCATTTAACCACCTTTTTGAAACGCCAGAAGAATTTTCAAAACTTCGTTTTCGAATTTCTAAAACAAATTTTCTGCCAAATTTTATATCAATAGCCCAAGTGGGTTTTGAGTTTACGTGATTATGTAGATGAATTTAGTATCTTAGGTTAGGTTTAAAAGGTTGTCTGGTAGAGATCGCTTTGTTTGGCGATGAGACCGCCTTTTGGGTACTATAAACTATAACAATATGCTCTTTTTAATATTTAGTTCGCCTCTGTGGTCTAGCGGTCCGGGTGTTGGACTTGACTGCATGAGGTCCTGGGTTCGAATCCCGGGTCGGCCAACAAAGAGAAAATTGGATTTTTCCAATTTTCTAATTTAAAAAAATGTTGGTCGGGATTGGAAATGTGCCCGGTTGGCGATAGGCGCAACCTATCACATTGTGGGACTTAGTGTCTTCGGCTAGTCGTGGGTGCCCTGGTTGTGCCTCTGCCTACCTCTTCGGGGATATGGGCGTGAAGATACTAACTAACTAACTAATATTTAGTTGTACCATTTTGTAATAAGTTTAATTGTGCACAATAAAGAGTTCATTCATACATACATTCATTCATTCTTAGATGTTTGAAAATTGATGAAACGAAGCACCAAAGGTTGTGATGATCGATATCTTAGACCGCCTTGTTGGTCGAGTGGCTAGCGTACACGCCTAACTACACCGATCATCCGCGAGGCTCGGGTTCGATTCCCGACGGGGGCACCGAGTGATACGTTAATGAACGATGTCTGGAGTGAGTAATAGCGAGTAAATGCTATCGGGGATTTGCTGCTCGAAAATGAATTTTCAAATCCCAAGCCATTTGTATTTTTTCATATTTATATAGTTTTTTTTATTTCTATGTTTTGTATGATTTTTTATCACTTGTGCGTGTTATTGTTTGTATTAAGTCCTATATTTTTTATTTTATTCGTTCAGTTGGATTGCATTTAACAATTTTGTGTGATGAACATTTAGATGTCTGCATTTCCGGGTCTGGGTGTTTATTAAATGTATTCTAGTATCTATTTAAGTATTTCTATGTATTTTCTATAAATTTTAAAGAAAGAAAAAATTTCGCCCCAGACAGGATTTGAACCTGTAACCTTTCGTCTCAAGCCGACAAATGCTCTAACCAATTGAGCTACTGAGGATTCAAGTCCCGTGGCGAAATTTTTAATTCCTTTCTAACCCGTTAACGCGGGTAGTTATGTCCTATAGATACACAATTCTGAGTACCCACCAAATGAGTTCATCATTACAGATGAAATTCACATTTTAGAATGGCCATTTATTTATTTCTTTAATTTATTTCTATGTATTAATTTCGTTGACTAACACCCAAACACAAGCATATAATTTGCTTACTTTGGGGTTAGATTCAATTTGTGTTACTTTCCAGGGATATTTATTTATTTATATCTGAAAGCATACTTTTGAATATGTTATAGGCCTTGCATCGAATTTGATTGATCAAGATATATAAGAATATAAGCAAATCTTTTTTGCAGAATTTCTAAAGTAATTCGAAAACTGTGATATTTCTTGCTATTATTTCATTTCAGAGAGTTTTTCGAACGAATTAATTTTAACGATCTACAACTCTGTGGTTTTTGTAATAGCAATGAGGCGATCTTTTCCAAATATATTTTTTTAGTAAACTAAATGGATAGATATTAAAAAAATATAGACGTTAAACATGTATAGATATAAAAGCATCCCTTTTTCCGTAGGTCATCGCATCACGCGTAATATTATCGTTCATTATTTTTTTAGTAGCCCGCCAAAAAATGAGGGGTGTTATTTTGACGTTACTGTATGTGTGTTGATCGCCTCTGTGGTCTAGCGGTCTGGGTGTTGGACTTGACTGCATGAGGTCCCGGGTTCGAATCTCGGTTCGGCCAACAAAAAGAAAATTTGATTTTTCCAATTTTCTAATAAAAAAAATGTTGGTCGGGATTGGAAATGTGCCCGGTTGGCGATAGGCTTGCTACCTATCACATTGCGGGACTTAGTGTCTTCGGCTAGTCGAGGGTGCCTTGGTTGTACTTCTGCCTACCTCTTCGGGGATATGGGCGTGAAGATACTACTACTACTACTACTGTATGTGTGTATCTGACTGAGGTATCATAATTCTTCAGTGGATTGACTGATTTTGATGCGGTTTTTTGCGTTTAGTATAGGATGACATCTATGAGCTCAGCTTGTATGTTAATAATTATTCGAAACTACAACTATCGTGCAAATTCTACGTCGTGTAATACCAAAGGCTAACATAAAAACAACTTCAAACGCTCTTCTGCTGGAATTTGATAGCCAGAATGGGAAGATCTTCTATTTTCCATTCATGAGGGTCATCATCCTCTGTAAGCTAAAACCAAAATCTGTCTTTAATTTAGATTTAAGTGATTCTTAATTTATCAAAATCCAGTCAACAAAATCTTTTAAAATAAACGAACTAGCAAGATGAACGTGAGTAATGGAAACTCATTATAACAACTAACGACGTCTCTGCAATGGTTTTTCAATACAAAGTAAAATTATTATACTTGGAATAGCTTAAAACTCAGGTTTCAGGCGAGTAAATTAGTTTCACTCTTTAAACGCAGTCGGTTAAATACTATAAATGTTCGGTGCTTCATAACTATATGTTATCAAGCTGTCCCATAAATTTACGATTAGAATAATTCTTATAAATTTCAATTTTGATCAGCATTTCATATGCTAACTCTTTCAAATTCCGCCATTTTGTAAGTAGTACCTATTGATAAATCTGTTAGGACATTAAAATAACAGAAAATTAAATTAAAATATATTATTACAGTCTATATTATTAAAAAAAGAACTAAATTTCCCTTCAAAAAGTAAAAAAAGCTGACACTCGGTTAATCTACCCATTTTCACCCCTCACAACTTTTAAAGGCCCAACCGATTTTCATCAAACATATTTAAGAACACTCGCACATAAGTTACCTTTACTACAATAATAAACTAAATTGGAATCACTGCATCCGTTCTAGAGCTATGATGCCACAGACAGACCGACCCGTCAAACTTATAACACCCCTTTTTGCGTCGGGGGTTAAAAAGAAGTAGTCTATGTCGATCTCCTGTCCATAGATATGTCCTGTCTGTCTTTGCATACGTTCAAGAGCTTATTCTTTTAAATGAAATTAAGCTAAATTAAACACAAACTACTAGCGATACACCGGGTTATTTATTCCTGTCGCTATAATAACAGTGTTAGCCATTGTAGTATTCCAGTCTGGAGCTAGGATTTGTACATTAGATCACACTACAGCCACAGGACACCTATAACATCTAAGTACATGGACTATCATTTTTTATCGGGTGGAATCGGTTGAATATATCTTCTTCAAAATTAACTAAACCGATTTCACTCGAACAAACACACTTACATAAATTGCAAATTAAATAAAAGCTATGTAAAAAATAGTGATAGAGTTTGTCAACTAAACTGACTAATTATTTTTTTCGTATATGTTGGTGACTCAAGATTTTTTTGTAATGAAGATTTGTTTTACCAAAAATCAGAGGAATTGTCGTGCGAAAATAGACATATTCAAATAATAAAGGCCATTGTTATGTCACACCGTAAATTTGCAACATCTAATTATATTCTTTCTCAAGGTTTAATAAAAAAGTATATTCAGAGGTATAGACAAAGGGTAAAACCATAGGGCACCCACGTCTAGCCAAAGACACTAAGTCCCACAATGTGATAAGTGGCAAACAAATTGCTAACTGGGCACGTATCCAATCCAGGTAAAGTTGATTTTTTATTATCAAATAAAAAAAACACATTTCATCTTTGTTGTTCGACTCGCGGATCGAATCTGGGACCTTATGAAGTCAAGCCCAACACCGGATCGCTAGATCACATAGGCAAATTTTATTATAAAATTAAAGAAATTTGTTTATTCTTACGCCCATAAAGTATCTTCACGCCCATATCGGCGAAGAAGTACGCAGAGGCACAACCGGGGAACCCACGACTAACCGAAGACACTAAGTCCCACAATGTGATAGGTGGCAAGCCTATCGCCAACCGGACACATTTCCAATCCCGACCAACATTTTTTTTTATTAGAAAATTGGAAAAATTTTAAATTTCTATTACATAGGTAAATAGTATTTGTGTATTGTTTGATGGTCCAGATTGCACACATGCTTGCACGTAATCTGTTTTTATTATTATGATAAGCCCTTGCATTATGAACCGCTACACAATTTTATCTTTCCCCTTCCATTTGCTGGCTATCTTGCCTTGTTTGGAAAAGACTGATAATAAAAGTAAATAGCTCTATCTTTGGGCGAGCCAAGTAAAATAAAAGATAGTTAATTAGTGCTTGAATTACAAAATGGGTTTTAAAAATACGACTAGTATAAACGATATAAAATCTTTGTTATCATTAATCAATCGAAGTGTTTAAGAAGGCTTTTAAGGAGAATTTAATATCAATCAATATAAATAATATTCCTGGACAAGTTACACAAATTATACCTAACCTCAAGGTAATCAAATTATGTAATAACAAACCGACCCAGCACACTTCGTGTCGCTGCACATTAATACCTTCATAATAATTGATGCTCCGATCTTAGCGCAGTCTGCCGGATCTAATATAAAATATTCCTAAATCAACGACTATATATAAATAAAAAAATAATTTAAGAAACATTTTTTTCAGTGGACCAAATGGTGAATCTAAATCATTCTCGAATCCCCTTGAACACACAAAAATTTCATCAAAATCGCTTCAGTCGTTTAGGAGAAGTTTAGTGACATACACACGCACACAAGAAATATATTTAATATAGATAATTACTACATACTTATGTCTTAGACATAAATACTTAAACAGATATCAGAATAAATCTAATAAGCACCCAGTCACGGAAATACAGAACTCTGAATGTTCATCACATAGATGCCTACCCCAGTCGGGAATCGAACCCGTTTTCGAGGTTGGTCAGTGGACGCTAGTCTCTTGACCAATGAGGCGTTCAAAGTATGTTGCCACATTAATAATAAAAAATATGATTATTATTTGACTTTTGATGAGAAAGTTCATCTTTTAAATAATATCAGTTCAGAAATGACGGAAAAATCGATTACATACATAAGAAATGTTCATACAAAATGCGAACGATTAACCTTTTCCTTTTTCAAAGTTGGTTAAAATATATACAATTATAACACACAAATACATACATACACACACACACATACACACGTCAAACTGCGCTTAAATCAGCTATAGATATATCTATTATCGATAAACATTTTTTTGTGTTTTAATGTTATGAACGACACGTGCCACGCGTACCACTGTTTCTGTTACTTTTTTTTTATTCCAGGTTGTAAAATAAGTTGATCACACCATATTCGAATTTTATTTAAATTTGTCTATTTCATGCAGTTTATAACGTATTAGTATATAACTTAGAGTTGTCGTTAATATAGTGTTAGCACATTCCTATACATTATAAACAATATTTTAAGCACCAGTTGATTTTAAAATGTTACATCCGTTGCTTTTAATTTTATTAATAAACTAGCTTTTATCCACGTCTTCGCATGCTTCAAATTCGGAGTAAAACAATTCCCCTTTCCTTGAAGATTCCCTGCTATATTTACTACATTAACTACATTTTTACTTATTTTTTTTAATTTTACCTATTTGTTTTACTTTTACAATTCTTTCCTTTTATACAAAGTGCAAATATACTGAAGCAGGCTTCCTTATGGGCACAACTAATTAGTTCGAACCCCACATAGGCAACTCTAATATATATAATAGGACCTAAAACGATTCGCGGCCCCGCAGCCGTGATGTTTGCAATGCAAGAAACAGTCGTTTCACTACAAGCATTTTATTGGTTTTCAGTAATTTTAAATCTATGTTAACTTACAAAGTACTCATTTAAATAAAAAAATGAAGAGCCATTTAGTTTGCAATAAATAGCAAAGGTAACTAAAATACTTATGCTGGTAAGGATTAATCTTATTTTTAAAAGGTGATTTCTCATATGTGATAGTCACATATTTTTTTGGGAAAAAAGTTATGACTGTGAATCAACGTTAGAAGATAGATAAATGCTAATGACTAATAGATAAATACATTTCCGTAGTACATTGTGTTGATGCATCTCAAACAGTTTAACTAGCACATATAATGTATGTTACCGAAAATGGTTTTCTTTACGGCTTTGTCAAAAAATATTTAATTTTGTCTGCTATACAAATACTGAATCAAACTGTGTTGTATATATAAACTAACAGAAATATACACATTTTGATTCCGTATTTGTATAGATAATTATTATCTAAACAACTGTGAAAACCATATCGCAATCCGTTACGTAGTTTTAAAGATGTAAGCATATATTTGCTTACATCTTATAAGCTTACTAGCTGACCCGGCAGACGTTGTTCTGCTATATTTTTAATGTGATTTAAGTAAAAAAAATAGGGGTGAATCACCCTTATTATTTAGGGGTGTGAAAAATAGATGTTAGCCGATTCTCAGACCTACCCAATATGCTTACCAAATTTCAGCGGAATCGGTCAAGCCGTTTCGGAGGAGTATGCAGACTAACATTGTGACACGAGAATTTTATATATAAGATAAGCATGTATATGAACAAAGAGCAGCTAGCGACTTTGTTATGTTATGTATTTATATCATGAATATATAATGATTAAATAACATTGGAGTCACCATAACTTATAGACCTTTTTTACAGGATAATTCTTATTAAAAACTTGACTGTTCTTAGCTATGTAACTGTTATATGCCAAAATTTTAGTATATGTAGAATATATAAAGTGAAAATGCACTTTTTACTTTATATTTTCTACATATATGTTTACTGTTTCGGAATTCCAAATGTCAACGTGGTAAGCTAAACACGAAGATTACAGCGTTGGGACTAGTTCGGTGTGCATGCGTAATAATTAAATTAACTGGATTTCATTAGTGTAATAAAACGTTATCGGTGGTCGCCGTACCGTCAGTGCTCGCCATTGTCGTTATCCATTTTGGAGGTTATGTTAGCCGAATTATAAGAAAGTAAAGTTTCTCAAGAATGTAACCATAAAATAGTGACGCACCAGTAACACACACGGTGTTGATAGGAGAGATTGTCTCTTGCCATTAGGAAATTCATTTGCTTGTTCGCTACCTTACAATATAAAAACCGGTTGATAGAAATATATGCATTGTTTTCGATTTTATTATAATGAAGAAAGAAAACTGCATATAAATCATGGCTTTAATTAAATTGTGCTTATAAAAAGGAAGACGTGGTCCAATAAGAAATCTTCATTGGGCACATTTTTAATTAGAGTATTAACAGAACGTGCAGACGTGGAATGCAAGAGGGTGTAGGGTGGCAACCGGCGTGGCGGCGAGGCTGAGCGAGCGTGGCGCGCGCCGAGCGCCCCCTGCGCCGCGAGATCAGTGTTGCCATTTTTAGGGAGATTTCCCCATTTTACAGATAAATTCCTATGATACCGAAGCTTTGGATGTATATTAATTTCAATAATTTAGGAAAATTTTAATTAAAAAAAAACGCTATTTTATTATTTTAATTTTATTACGTCGTAAAATTTGAGAATCAAGATCGATGTTGATCACAAACAGTTCTTGAATGTTTGAACCTAACAGTGTCATGATGGGCTTAAAAATAATCATTTTTAATCAAAACTCAAAAAATTACTTTTAAGTGTTACTTTGTTTTATCATAAGTTATAACTTTAAAGTGATGAGTTAGAATATAATTTGTTAATATTAATATTAATTGGATTTTAATAATATTATTAGATAAAGTTGCTTATTAACGTCTTATTTCCCTTTTTCCTTCTTGATTCAAGAAATACATTTTTTAGTATAATTGTAAGTTTTAAAATATCTAGGGTAAAATTAATATACCAAGGGAGAACATTTGGTGAGGGTGCAAGTGCACCTGGGCGGCGGCCGGCGCCCGGCAGCCCACGTGCCCGGGCCGACTCAGTCGCTCGCGAGCAGTCGTCGTCGAAGCGTCGTCCTCGTCGCCCCTCCCCTATAGACGCGACAGGTGGCGCACAGAATCGCCGACGCCCGCCGCCTGCGCGCTCTACCCGGTAATATGCGCCCGGCAATATGAATCTTTAATATCAAATTACTTCGTGCTGTGCTATATTAAAACAAGAAAATGTTTGACGAGTGTTCGCTGAAAATTAATTTTATTTAAATATGGTGCCATTTATGTAGAGGATCAAAGCTAGCGTATTTTTTTAATATCGTAAGTATGGAACTTCAAATATAATTTTTTTGTAAGTAGTTGTTTAAAAATATTTTACTGGCAATTGTCAGATTTCAAACATTTGTTACAATATTTACGTACTAAAACTTTTTGGGAATACGTAGCTATGACGTCAGTGTATGTAAAAGTTTAACAGTATGATTGAGATAAAATTAGCCTTTTTCTTTACTTTTTTGGTTTCTATAGGCGACGTGGTTTTTTCCACTAGGAAAATTTTCATCTAAATAGGTCTGCTTGAAAACTATTCTTTTATTTAAACGTTATAATCATTTATTTCTAAGTTAATTTTAATTAAAGATAACTAAGATAGAATAACAACATATTTATAACTTAAGTCTGACACGCTAGATTAAAGAAAATAAACGTTTCTCCTGACGTGGTAGGCGGCGATTATCAGCAACCGGTCTGCAATTTGAAAAGCTATCAAAGCAATTTAAGGAAAACATTTTTTTACAAACATTTACTTGGACTCTCAACGGACAGATGACCGAATGACCATATTAAAAAGCATTAGGCAAATTAAAAACTTAACCTCGTCCACTAAGATTAATCATCATTTTAACATCCCTCATTGGTTATCAATATTTATAATCGCTGTCGGTATGTGATAACCCTATTTGTTGGTAATCACGTAATTTAAGTGACTGGAATACTCCATCAGTCAGTTATAATTATTTGAAAAAAGTGTTGTGGATGTGCAGCAGATGGCCAGGATAGGAACCGCGGCCTTATTTCACCAGCTTGCTTGCTCATCAGCTTTTATAAAAAAAAAAACGGTACAAAAATCTTTAATTAACCTTATCAAAATTAGACTAATATTATTTAATCATTTGCGTAGCGACTCATTCCATTTGATATAACCATGGATTAAAAAAAATCTGATCATTTTGGAGTCATAAATATCATATTTATTATTTAATAATTAAAAATAATAATTTTGAGTTTAAGTAAATACAACTTAAACATGATTATAAATTTAATAGACATGTTAAAATTATCATCATACAAATGCATGAGTATGAAATCTGATCCTCATGGATTATAATATGTGGTTCCGTATACGCTTTGATCAACGAGGCGGCGAACTAAAATTAAAAGCTTGATATGGATAAGTACTGTAAGCTTCGTTTGATGTTAAAGCTTAAGTACGGAAGTCCTGTGTAGGAAGCGGAAATTATGACCACGCGAAGCTAATTTCTACACGCTTTAGGCATGCGTAGCCGACTGTTACATGCGTAGGTTTGTAGCAAATTAGTAGAAGAGCTAATGTAAACTAAACGTGTACCAGAAAGTGGAAATAACCACGCGTAGCTTATATCTACACTCGTAGCACATTCCCGTATGCGTAGCTTCGTAGAACAATGTAGAAGTTTCCTTGTAATATATTTTGTAATAATGTCTGAATAATTTCCTATTATTTATGATATTGAAAGGCAAACAAGCAGACGGATTTCTAAATAGTAAGAAATTCACGCCACCTAGAGACACCAAAGGTGGTAATGGTGCGTTGCCAACCTGAGGCCGACTGTTAGGCTCCGAGTAAAAGTAAGTTTACCAGCTACCTTACCCTCCGAACCGAAACACGTAATGATGTTATGGCGGCAGGAATAGGTAAGACAGTGGTATAAATCCGGATGAGTCTCTGCGAAACTCTACCACCTAGTCAGATGTCACGGTGTTAGTGACGGTAAGCCTATGCTCGCCTTTTACGAGCTGCGTGGCAGGAAGGCAGATGGCCTATTTTGCAAAGAAGCCCGGACCAACACGGGGATCCATATACAAAGGATTATCTACCTATATGTGATATATTAAGGATGTCATACAAAAATAAAAAAAAATTCTGATGCTTATAAATACATGTCGCATATACAAGTAGAAACCAAAATAAGGCAATGATAAGTTGCTACATTGAGGCCGGAATATTATGCTGGTTCCATAGGTTATTTACCGACATCCCTATACTCCAAACTGGAAAACGCTGGCGAGTGTTACCGTAATGACGGTGAAATGGAAAAGGTGTTTCGATCCAGCGATTTAATATACTAGTTTGTTTTAAGCTCACGATGTGATCGTCTCATCCCTACTTGAAAAGTCAAAGTTGGATTAGAGAATTAGACGTAATAAACTTAAAACATATATATGTCATATAGTCCTGATGATGCTTGTATAAAGGAACCGGTTGGCTTTACTATATAAAAAGGTGTGTGTGCGATTCATACACGATAGAAGTGAAACTTTAGTAAATCGACAAAAGAATGAGATGAATATATATTTGTGTCTCTTACCTGGTGTTTTTCCGTTGCACCCGTTTTAAAGTCACAACAATGCTAAAGAAGTTTCTTTCTTTCTTTAGGCTTTGGCCTTCACGTTAGTATTTAGCCATTAGTCAAGTAGAAATTTGCATCAAATTTTATATCAATTTCAATTAACTTTCATAGTTTTCATTGTTCAGTTATAAGTTGTCAGGAAGTCATTTCAGGCTCTTGAGTAAAGCGGTGGCCTGTTTACTCAAGCTCATGTAATGAGATTTGGCGGCAACGAGGAAATACACGATACGCTAATTTCTTCATAATTATTTCATTTGTGCTCTTTCACTGAACAAATTTGTATAAATGCCACCCAAATTGACTAATTTCACTCAATATCAACACGAAATTCAATAATTATGAAAAAACTTCCACCATTTTTTCTCTCGATGGCGCCAAAACTCGCTAAAGAAGTTTCACTTCAAAAATATATCGTGGAAAGTACAAGTGTTTTGAATAAATTATTTTATGAATAGAATTCCACCAAGTACCGACGATAAGAAGTATAGAAACTGTGATAAACTTAGTATAACAAATAAATTTAGTCCTTTGAATTTTTTTCCCATTAACTACTCTAACCGTCTTTTTTGATAAACTCATATTGAAGTAATCTATAATCCAACATGGTATTACGTTTTTATTATTATATTTTATAACCTTGCGATACAGTCTATAAAACCAACGTTAGCATCATCACGCCCATATCCCTGAAGAAGTGGGCAGAGGCACAACCAGGGCACCCACGACTAGCCGAAGACACTCAATCCCACAAAGTGATAGGTGGCCAACCGGGCACATTTCCAATCCCGAGCAACACTTTTTTTTTATTAGAAAATTACAGAAACCCAATTTTCTTTTTGTTGCCCTACCCGCGATTCGAACCCGGGACCTCTTGCAGTCAAATCTAACAACTAAACCGCTAAACCACAGAGGCGAATTGAATCTTAAGATAATGAGCGGCACGTACGTAGCGTTTCATGGCTGTAACTTTAACAGTTTTTGCTCGGCGATGATAAATCAGTCAGTCTGGACATTTTAAAAGTATAGATCATTTACTAATATGCTTAACAAAAGCATATAATATGGTTAGTAAGGGGTTTCTATGATTTTTTTATGATATTGGAATGCAAGCAAGCAGACGGATCTCGATGATAAGAAATTGTCGCCGCCTAAAAGTATCTTCACGCCCATATCCCCAAACTAGTAGGCAGAGGCACAACCAGTGCACCCACGACTAGCCGAAGATACTAAGTCCCACAATGTGATAGGTGGCAAGCCCATCGCCAACCGGGCACATATCCTATCCCGAGCAACATTTTTTTTAGAAAATTGGAAAAACCCAATTTTCGTTTTGTTGCCCAAGCCGGGATTTGAACCCGGGACCTCATGCAGTCAAGTCCAACAACTGAACCGCTAGACGCTAGACCGCAGCCTAGCGACACCAAAGGTGATGCATTGCCAACCTGAGGCCGGAATGTTAGGCCTCGAGCAAAAGTAAGTTTACTGGCTACCTTACCCTCCGAACCGGAACACGTCATGACGTTATGGCGGCAGAATAGGTAA
>NJDC01005975.1:26743-43523 GCA_002245475.1 Calephelis virginiensis | reverse complement strand
AAGTCCCACAATGTGATAGGTGGCAAGCCTATCGCCAACCGGGCACATTTCCAATCCCGAGCAACATTTTTTTATTAGAAAATTGGAAAAATCCAATTTTTTTTGTTGCCCGACCAGGGATTCGAACCCGGGACCTCAAGCAGTCAAGTCCACCAACTGAACCGCTAGACCACAGAGGCGATCACCACACCACACTAATTTAGTTTTACTTAAAAAATATTGTAGGTGTAAAAATGAGAAAAATGCTCCGTTGGTTCGGTTATGTGGAAAAAAATGTCAAAATAGATACCTATACAATGTGTATACAGATTATTGAAGGTCGGGTACCTTCCTATACACCTAGATTGACATTCCAGGATCAAATCGCAGGTGTATTATCTGAAGGTGGAGTCTAATCTCCGAAACTGGCGCGTTTGCAAAAAAAATTAATGAATAAATAAAAAAAAATTCGTAAACCATTTTTTCATGATGTCAGTTATCTAATTGAACTTAAAAATAAGAGATCGTCAATTTGACAGTTTTAATAAGTTTTTAATAAACAAAATTAATATTGAAATTAAGCATTTTCATTGAAACACCGACAAACCATTTATGCAATGTTGCTAAGAATTATTTTGATTATGTCCACTTTTAAACAAAAAACCGCATCAAAATCGGTCCATCCGTTCAAGAGTTATGATACATATATACAGACATAGAGGGCTAAACAATGGTGATCCTTTTAATTGAAAGCTAGTAGTACCTCATATGCAGCTCCGTTTAAATTTGACCAAGAGCTGTCGAGCCGCCTTTTAGTTACACTCAATAATGCGTAGTCTGTTGACTTTAGTTTTTGGTTTTAATTTATAAAAATAAAATGTGTAAACTTTCCCGAGCTTCACGTAACTTTACAAACTTTAAAAGAAATACATTTTTCGTCAGATATTTGAGGGGTACATTACTACTATTTAAATTGTGCGCTTCGGCTTTATACTTTTTTTACTCGTTTTACACTTTACTTTATTTTTTTAATTTGGCTGACCTAATCTAAAATTAAGCAATATGGTTAATATATAATACTCTTTAATATATAGATACCTTTAAAATACATTCGGATTTCCGAAGTTTGACGAGTATAGTCGATACAATTTATTTACAAACACTTGTACTTTCCACAGTATATTTTTATTTTTATAAATTAGCCAACCGGTATTTTTTATTTTTATAAGTTAGCCAAATAAAAATATATCGTGGAAAGTACAAGCGTTTGTAAATAAATTGTATCAAGAATGGAATTCCACCAAGCACCGACGATAAGATGTATAGAGAATATGGGCGAAGCGCATATTTTAAATACCTAGTACTAATGTACGTATGTACAAACGTATAAATAAAAAAAAAAGTATAAATTTCACTATGTAACAAATAGAAAAAGTTGAGAGGTGTCAAGGGACACCCGGAATTTGAACTTTGGAACGAAGTTCTCTCTCCCCCCTCTCTCTCTCTCAATCTCTATCAATATCTAGCAATCTCTATCTCTATCTCTCTTATAGAGAGAGACAGACTGAGAAACATGATAATAATACGAAAATAAAAAATAAATAAATAAAAAACAATAAAAAAAATATAGAGAGACAGACAGAGATACATGAAAAAAAAACAAACATGCGCAATCCGCAAAGCTTACAATAGCTTACTGTAGCATAAAGTGTCTTGACAACTTTTCGTAAGAATTTTTTCCGTCTAGCCTCCTTTCACAACGCGTAATAAGGAACTTCGTTCCAATAATATAACTTTGCTTTCCTCGTGTTGGTCCGGGTGCTCTGCTTCCTGTAGAGAAGAAGCGGGCAAAGGTTTCAAGAGTCATTAGCAACAAGACCACTGGTGGCAGTGTCTCCATATGTAATTCAAGAATTACCGTGTTGCAAGGGTAAAAATACGGTGATTTTAGGAAAAAATACGGTGAATCTGCATAAATTTACCTTGCATATTACCGTACATTTTTTTAAAGGGAAACAACATTACAAATCTTAAATTGCCTTATTAATAAATACAGAGTAAAGTACTCCAAGGTTTAACCTGGTATTATAGTCTTTATTACTATGTAATACAGACTATAATATCAACTTAATTTTACGCCTACCCTAAACCACATTTATTAATAAGACGGAATAGGTCTTAATTAAGTACTTGACAATATAACAAAAAAAATGAAAACAATAAAAACTGTAATTTCTATCCTATTCTGAATAGGACTCTCCAAGAACGACAATTTCTTTTTCATAAATTGCACTATTCATTTTTGATGACATGTCGTTGGTTGGACAGAAATTAACGCACTTTTTAGCAGTTATTTTTACTACCTGCTAGGTTAAAATATTTATGCTTTTGTTAATTTTTTTCTTTATCAACTCAATCAAAAACTATTTAATTCAGTTGACGTGGCTGAAATATCGACTTCAATATATAGTAGGGGAGCCCACGATGCGAAATGTGTAGTAACTCCAGCGTAATTGGGACCCATTGCACTTTGTCGATTAAATAGTGGAGAGTAAAAAAGTTCATGTAAGGTTTTTCTTTTTAGCGGTGCGTTATGTGTCTAGAAGCTAAAATAGCAATTTCAGTCACTTGATCATAGCCGAACTCATCAAATATTAATAATATTTATCCCTAATGTGTCTCCGATGACAGAAATATGTCAATCAGACAGATTGCTGTAATAGACATTTAACACATATGACTTGGTTTTTGAAAGTTTCTGAACCTCCTACTCCCGTACGTCTTGTTCAAATCATCAAAAAATTCAAACATAGACTTATTGGCATGTAATAAGCCCGCCGTACTTTAATCTGACACGCTCGAGTATATTTTTAAGCAAAAAGAAATTAGACAGACAACCCTACGTGTCCCTGCGCGTCTCTATGTAGAGATTTGATACATAATGGAGGTGTTCAACAATGGTACAGGGTATCTCCCATACCTTAATCTGACGCGCCTGAGTTAGTCCAAAAATCCCCTCTTGGGCTCCCTTACTAATATAAGTAGCCAAAGCTTGTTAGTAGTTCTAAGAAAGTATGTAGTACTTTGATATTGGGGGATTCCCCGGCAACCAGGAGCGGTGATGCAAATACAAAAAAAATAATTTAACTGAGATTCGTTTCAAGTAGTATAGATATTATTAGATATATAATTAAACATTTCTATAAAAAAAACTATTATACTACTACCTTACCTATTCCTGACGCCATACCGTCATGACGTATTCCGGTTCGGAGGGTAAGGTAGCCGGTAAACTTACTTTTGCTCGAGGAATAACATCCCGGCCTCAAGTTGGCAACGCACCATTACCACCTTTAGTGTCTCTAGGCGGCGTGAATTTCTTAACATCAGGAAATCCGTCTGCTTGTTTGCCTTCCAATATCATAAAAAAACTACTACATACTATATTACATTACTATTAGAAAAAGATACTATACTACTACTACTATATTATAAAAAAAGAGGTAATTACCGTGTATCTACGGTAATTACCGTGTATCTGGAGACACTGACTGGTGGTAGAATGCCACGCTGAAACTTATCCGGGTGGGGATGCACCGCCTTAACAATTCCTGCCGCCATGTTGACAGTTTCAACTTCCTATTTGGAGGGTAGCCGATAGACTTGTACTTGGTTTTACAGCTCAACCATAGGACAGTGAGGCACTTACAAGATCTATCGTGTCTGAAGGCCACGGTTATCTCTTATCATCAAGAGAGCCATGCATTTGATTGTCATCTTATAGCAAAAAACAAACAATATTTCAGATAAAAGATTATTAAATATAAACTGAAGTGTAGACACGATGAAAAAGGTAAGGACCTTGATGGCAATACCCTTACGAGTCTCAATAAATGTAAGTTAAACCGCCAGGGAGAGTGAGTTATATGTGGATGTTAAGGGTAGCGGGAATTTGGAGTAGTGTTTGCAGGGTGGATATTATCTTATACTACATACCCAAAGTACAACGTGAGTGGATTACGGATATTTCTTATTGCTCTCGTAAATATTTGATATCATAAAAGATTTGCGTTTCCTGGGTCAAGTATCATATACATAAAAAACTAGCGACCCGCCCCTGCTTCGTACAGTTGTGAAAAATACATATAAACATTTCTCTTCAATCACTTTATGTCTTAAAAACCGCATCAAAATCCGTTGCGTAGTTTTAAAAATTTAAGCATACAGGACATAGGGACAGAGAAAGCGGCTTTGTTTTATACTATGTAGTGATAAAAGAAGTTCCATTGGAATTTAAATTTACATACAGTTTAACCAAAAGATTAATTAATGTGGAGGAAGCTAGGCAAATCTTCCAGGGTCAAGAGATTTGGAATTCGACACTATCTGCCTGCTCCGTAAGGGACTTCGCGCGTAAGGGTTTTTCCCCGTGTTGGTCCGGGCTCCTTCGCAGAATAGACCATCTGCCTTCCTGCCAGGCAGCTCGTAAAAGGCGAGCATAGGCTTACTGTCGCTAACACCGTGACATCTGACTAGGTGGTAGAGTTTCGCAGTATTCACCCGGATTGGTACCATCGCCTTACCTATTCCTGCCGCCATAACGTCAAGACGTGTTCCGGTTTGGAGGATAAGGTAGCCAGTAAACATACTTTTGCTCGAGGCCCAACATCCCGGCCTCAGGTTGGCAACGCACCAGTACTACCTTTGGTGTCTCTAGGCGGCGAGAATTTCTTACCATCAGGAAATCCGTCTGCTTGTTTCCCTTCCAATATCATAAAAAAAAGAATATAAGTATAACCTGTATATTCATGTCAATTTTTACTCAAGTGTATATCGTAATATACAAAGGCAAATTTACTCTACAAAATAACATTTAGTGAGGTTTATTTTTGAAAAATGTTATCGTTATATGTTTTTTCGTACACTGGTTTGCATTGTAGAGCTGCGATATTACATTTAATATTATCACGTTAACAGCGGCGGGCGTCGCGTCAACTGAATGAGAAAATTATTTTAAATCCCTTAGGACGTGTATATTTTTGTGAAACAAAACATGTACTTGAATAAAAAAGTAACTAGGCCATATATTTTTGGTACATGTAAAATCATTACCATATTAATTTATTATTTCTAGTAGTCGCCCATTGGTCGAATTCGACGATAATAAATTTTAATATCTTGTTGATGAGAACGCCATCTTCATTTCTCAAGACCAACTACTATGTTGCCAAAGTTTTTAGTGCGCCATCTGTGATCTTTTATCGTTATCATCAATATATTTGTTTGTGTGTCAAATGCATGGTAGTGTGGGTAATGTTTTATTTATTGATTTAATAAACTTTATAAGCATTATTATTGAAAAATGTTAGCGTTCTGCACTTATCCTAAACATAAACTATAAGTGTGTCTAACTTTATGCTCCTGCGTCCTCACAATGTTAGTAAAAAGGACTCCAAAGTTTTGGCATAACGTATTAATACATAGATTATCAAAATAATAATGAATAAATAAATATACCTAGTCAAATTCTACAAATTGGTCTAACCCTCAAAAAATTACAGGCTTGTATTGGTAGGTATTAGTTAGGGCTGCAAATACATAGAAATACTTAAATATAAATAATTGGTACTAATAAAACAGTTTAGTGTTGTGTGGAGCTGGATATGTTTGGGTATATTATTGATTTTCGGTAAGTCCAATTCATTCATAACGCACTATTTTGCTTGTTTTGTCAAGCCATAATATGTATACATTTTTTTGGTGGAAAATTGCAAATTAAACAATTTCGTTTGGATTTACCTACAGACACGTCTAACTGATAATACTCTTTTTTCCGTCGGGGTTGCAAAGACTACAAAAGAGCCAGCATGGCTTTGTTGTTTAAAGTGTTCCTTAGGTGATAATTAGAAATAATGTTAAAATTAATACTTTTTAGCGAAGCCTGACAAACGGTCCGTCCCTTTAAAACTTTACCGTGTGTGTCCGGGTGTCTTGTGTAAACATCTTCTCGCCTATATCCCCGAAGGGCTAGGCAGAGGCACAACCTGGGCACCCACGACTAGCCGAAGACACAATGTGATAGATGGCAAGCCTATTGCCAACCGGGAACGTTTTCAATCCCGAGCCAATTTTTTTGAAGTGAAAACTTCTTTAGCGGCGTTGCGCACTTTTTTTGGAATGGGTAAAAACTTCTAAACGCGCGTCAGATCGTCAGAACATAAGACGGCGTTCTGCCCATATGCAAATAAGACGGCGCGAGATCTAAAATAAAACGTTGAATCATTGCTGTTTTTGTATTGCTTAAATATTTCCGAAGAGTATAGGATTCACAATGGATAATACGCCGCAATATACCTACCATTACATTCTCACAGATAGCAGATACGTATAATATCAATAGACATTGCTCTATTTGTTCCATCTTGTTATAAGCTTTATGTGTAGACGAGCAATGTTCGTTGTACAGATAAGATGACGACGCTCCTAGCGGTCAGGTGGTCTTACTTTAGCGAGTTTTTCTCAAGCCAAACGCAGGTTACTGATATGAAAATAATACTTGTGCATAAATGATAGTACTTTCATACTGATAATTAAAGTAATTCGAGCAAAACTTATTCCATAACCATTCCAAAATATCAAAAATGCACAACGTTAATTCAAGTTTTCGCTTCTGCCGGCACTCCTGGAGTACAACCCGTCTTTTTTTATTAGAAAATTTTATTTTTGTTGCCTGACCCGGGATTCGAACCCGGGACCTCATGCAGTCAAGACCAATAACTGAACCGCTAGACCACAGAGGTGTCTTGTGAAGAATAAATAAATACTACTGGACAAGTTACTCAAATTAAATCTTACTCCAAAATAAGCAAATTATATGCTTGTGTTATAGGTGTTAATCAACAATAACAATAACTAATAAAAAATAATACTAATAACAAGAAATACCTAGAATAGACAGTAATTTTTCATAAAACAAGTGACTGCCCCTTCGAAAATCGAACCTGAGCCTGGCGGTTGGTCGGTGTAGTTAGGCGTGTACGTTAGCCTGTAATTTTTCATAAAACAAATGACTGCCCCTTCTTGAATCGAACCTGAACCTGGCGGTTGGTCGGTGTAGTTAGGCGTGCACGTTAGGTACTCGACCAACGAGGCGGTAGAATAGATCATTCTACCAGTCAGCTTGGAAGAGGCGAGCAAAGGTTAAATGTGTTATTACAAACAAGATCACTGATCACAGAGTAATTCAACTTCAAAGACTAATATTTATATGAACGGACTCTTTTTTATTTGGCAGTGAAAGAGTTGACAAACTAAATGAAGCGATAGTTACTGAAATGTGATAATATACATGATATCATTATCATCTATCATATTATAATGATACATTATAATAATTATTGACCATCCTATTACCGTTACATAACGACCCTCCCTACTTAAAGAAACAGCTTAAGGAATGGTCTGTTATTATCACAATTCATTTTAATATTAAAAAGTTCTATTACTGACTGCACATTGGAAAACATAACTTTTTTAAAGTGAGTAGATTTCTTACAATTTTATTTTAATTTAATTTAATTACTTAATTTAATAATTTCAATGTATTCGTCAAAATTCTAAATAATTTTATAATAAAAGAATGCTTATGATTGAGGTAATCAAACCGAAAATAATTCATAGGTACAATTCCTATAAGTAATGAGATTTTAATTTTCAGCTTAAGATATTTTTGCTCATACTAGGCCAAAGTAGATTTAAAGTGGAATTCTTTAAAATAATCGACACAACAATAAAATCGAGTATCAACAAGCCCATATCCCTGAAGAGGTGGGCAGTGGCACAACCAGGGCACCCACGACTAGCCGAAGACACTAAGTCCCACTAAGTTGTGGTAGGCCTATCGCCAACCGGGCACATGTCCAATCTCAAGCAACAGTTTTTTATTAGAAAATTGGATAATTTTTTGTTGCCAGAGCCGGGAATCGAACCTGGGACCTCGTGAAATCAAGTCCAACATCTCAACCGGTAGACCACAGAGGCGACAAAAATAACAGTAGTTTATTTCAAAAAAAATGAATCGAAAACGTCTAGACATTATTGTCATATTTTTGTAAATATGAAATGAAAATTTTTTACGATTTTATATCATAAAATATTTTCACAAAATGTCGTCCGTTAATGAAGAGACTTACGCTTGGTTTTGCATAGGATTTCGAATTTCAACGCACTTTACGGTTCGTATTATGAAAATGTTAAATAGCCACAGGCATGCAAATAACTCGTTTCACTATTAATAAATGTTTTTTTTTTATTAAAGCAGCACAAATTAATTCAACAAAAATAAAGCTGAATTTAAATGACGTATTTCATGAGATATTAAATCTAAAAACTTAATAGGCACATATTATTTGCTTTTAATATTAATTCACTACGTTACATTACATTTGAGGAATAATTAAACATAAACTATACTTATTTAATAAATGTAAATGTTCATTCTATTATCGGGGATGAATGCTTTTTAGCTTGATCATGACTGAAGTTAAGTGTTTCCTTTGACTCAGAGAAGTGATATTAGTTACTTTTTTATTCAATAATAATAAAGTTGAATTTAATACCCTAAATGAGGTATTCCATGCGATATTAAGTCTTAAAATTTAATGTTACAGGCACAGATTATTTGCATTTAATATTAATTCACTACGTTACATTACATTTGAGGAATAATTAAACATAAACTATATTTAATAAATATAAATGTTCATTCTATTGTTGGGGACTAATGTCTTATGGCTTGAGATGACTGAAGTTGTTAAGTGTTCCCTTTGATCCAGAGAAGTTATATTAGTTACTTTTTATTCGTTTCATAAAGCAAAAATAAATTTTGAGGTTGTAGGTGACTCTAATTAAATAATCTGAAGTTTTTTTTTTAATTTTTGGACTTGGCTGCATGAGGTCCCGGGTTCGAATCCGAGGTCGAGCAACCTAAAGAAAATTGGGTTTTCCAATTTTCTAATAAAATAAAAATGTTGCTCGGGATTGGAAATGTGCCCGGTTGGCGATAGGCTTGCCATCTATCATATTGTGGGACTTAGTGTCTTCGGCTAGTCGTGGGTGGCCTTGTTGTGCCTCTGCCTACCGCTTCGGGGATATGGGCGTGAAGATGCTTTTTTTATTTATATTATCGCTGAAATTGGTGTAGTTGTGAGCTGCGTGTAGTTTTTGTTGATTTGGTAAACAATTGTAAAAACGTGGACTGCTAAATGTGGATATATTAAAAAAAAAAATTAAACAAAGTATTTGTTTTCGTTTATTGATGTTAATTGTTTAAGTGTGCGTGTGTTTAAATTTCATTATTTTATTAGAATGATAAACACTCATTCATATATTTATACAATACTGAGCTAGCTACTGAGTTATATACCGCACATTATTAAAATCAGGTATATTTTTTTACAATACTTATAACTTAATATCTGTGTATTTTTGTGACTTGACATTTCTATCCTAGTCCTTATATTAAACTAAAACTTATATAACTTCGGATATTCAATAAGTTCTATGTTGTATATAGTTATAATCCAGCTCGATGGACCAAAATTATGCAGACCTTACAATATGAGAAACTAGCTGCTTCCTGTAGGTTCGCCCGCGTTTTCAAAGGAACCCGTTTTGCCATCGGTATTTAAAATAGCCTATTTGTTAATCCAGATCAAAATCTATCGGTGTTTCAGATTTCAGACAAATTCGTTCAGCCATTCGAGCGTGAAAGAGTAACAAATATCCATACATACTTACTCACAAACTTTCGCATTTATAATATTAGTAGGATTAATATCTAATGTAAACGGTAATGCAAGAAAGTATTTCACAATCGAGCACAAATTTAGATTTAATAGAAATAGTTCTGTGGTGACGATAAAATACTAACATTATCTGTAAAATAGCTATCAAATAAAATCAAAGTTATCGATTTACAGCGTCATTAATCGAAAACTTTCTTGGCAAGCACAGTCCCAGATACTTGCAAATAAATCGGACTTGAGAAAATTGACATAAATAACAACGAGACGTAATAGTTTTCGAATTGAAACTTTCACTTTCTGCTTATCTCATCTTTTACCCTATTTAAATTACTGGCTGATGTAAAAAGTTACATTATTTGGCCATAAATTTTGTTACAATAAAAAAAATACGGAGTTTTGGCGCCATGAAGATGGTAGTAATTTTTTCATAATTCTTGAACTTCGTTTAAATTATTAGTAAAATTAGTTAATTTAGGTGGAAATTAGTTAAATTTGGTTCAGTTTAAGTGCACAAGTGTACTATGTATAAAGAAATTAGTGTATCGTGTGTTTCCTCGATGCCGCTAAATCTCACAAATTGAGCTTGAGAGTGATTACTGCTTTACTCAAGACCCTGACATGACTTTGTAAATAGTGACTAATGACTGTATAAGAATTAATTAATACGGAAAACATGGTAGCATGGTCTAACGGTCTTAGCCGTTATCAGAAAGAGGCAAATTATCTAATAATCAATAGTAATAGAGGAGTGATGGCACCATCGTGAATGAAGACGGTCGTAATTTTTTCACAATTATTGAATTTAAGTAAATTATAGGTAAAATTAGTTAATTTAGGTGGGAATTACTTTAATTTTGTTCAGTGAAAGTGCACAAATAAAATAATTATGAAGAAATTAGTGTAAAATTCATTCCTCGCTGCCGCCAAATCTCCCAAAGGTAGCTTGTGTAAAGTGACCACCGCTTTACTTATGACCCTGATGAGACTTTGTAAATAGTGAATAATGACTGTATAAGAATAATTAATACGGAAGACATGTGACTAATGTCTGTAGGTATAAGAAATATTTAATACGGAAGACGTGGCAGCATGACCTAAAGGTCTTAGCCGGCCCCAGAAAGGGGCAAATTGACTTAAAAAAAAATAGAAATCGCCTCTTTGGTCTAGCAGTTCAGTTGTTGGACTTGACTGCATGAGGTCCTGGGTTCGAATCCCGGGTCGGACAACAAAACGAAAATTGGATTTTTCCAATTTTCTAATAAAAAAATGTTGCTCGGGATAGGATATGTGCACGGTTGGCGATAAGCTTGCCACCTATCACATTGTGGGATTTAGTGTCTTCGGCTAGTTGTGGGTGCCCTGGTTGTGCCTCTGCCTAGCTCTTCGGGGATATGGGCGTGAAGATACTTTACTTTAATAATAGAAAAAAATCACATTTGAATTTGGAATCTTTTAAGACAAATTTGTTGTTTTGGCATGAACATTTTTTCGCTACAAAATATGTTTACCTGTCCTGTATAGGTATGTTAATATACTCTTTGGTTTCCCTATACAAAATCGATCATCACACAGTCATGCTGTGGTGAACAAATTAATCGCCGACAATATTGTAACCAGGCTTTGTTGCTCAAAGGCCGTTTGAGCTTCGAAATTATTTGGAATTTCAAATATGTTTGTGCTATTTTCAATTTAAGAAATACTCCGTCACTACGTCTAGACTAGTTTTGTGAAGATTTGACACGTTAGTGCTCGTTGGTATCGCTTAGAAGATTAGCCGGTACACTAGCAGAAGAAGCTTAACGTAGCTAAGGTAGCTGGTAAGCTACTCTACCCTTCAAAACGTGACAATATCATAAATATAGAAATAGATAAGGATGTGCATGTGATTATATGCACAAATTAAATGACATGGCACTCTACCACCGGTTGTTGCCTTAGTTATACATATTTAGTTAACCTTTTTTCACCTATTATTTGCCTGGTCGAAAGGCAAATGGTCTTTTTTACACAGGGAAACCGAAACTAGATGGAAGAAACATTAAATACTATACCTATAATTCGTAATACATTTGCATTCACTGAAGTTATGGTAACCATTTTGGTATGTTATTGAGAAACCGTGTGTGAAGTGGTAATTTTGTTGTGTATTTACTAAATTAATTTTAAGTTATCGCTATATTCTTTCAACGACAGTAATAGAAAGAGACAAAACACTTTTAGTGCTGTCAGATTAGTTTATTCACAACGTTTCTACCGACTTTTAGTCTAATCCTCAGAAAACATTAATTGAAATATCACAAATTGACGTGTCCAGACTAATCCGACCTGTCTCAAATAAATCCTGAACAAGTTGCGATAATGCAATCCAACCCCAAAGTAAGAAAATTACATGCTTGTGTTATGGGAATTAGTTAACGATACTAATACATAGAAATACCAGAATAAATTTAATAAACACCCAGACCCGGAATCCCAAACATTTAAATGTTCATTACACAAAGGCCTGCCCCCGTCGGGAATCGAACCCGAGCCTCGCGGTTGATCAATAGAGTTAGGCGAGTACGCTAGCCCCTCGACCAACGAAGCGGTTAATGTTGCGGTAAAATATTGCATCTCTTTTATTTTTGGTTTCATTAAAAATATCCTAAAATAAGTTTATTTGATGCTCAACAGCATCGTCACTTTTCATAAAACGCTTGGTAGGTAGCAGATGTATTCTTCTGAGGAGCTTTACTCACCCATCTCATAAATAACAGCACTGAAACTTGACAACTAATATCAATTACTACCACAGTCGCACTACGCTACAAGATTTCATTTATAATGCACAGCTTAAGCCGTACGAGAAACTGTGCCTTGGGAAGTTCTAACTTTATTAAAGCAATAACATACAAGTGGCGTGAACAGTCCTATTGGCGCTTAAACGTTGGTGCAGAATGCGGCCTGGTGTGGCCCAGATCTTATGAAAAATAATATTGCTTTAGGGAATAAAACTAGACAAAGAAAAAGGAGAATAAGTTCTGTATTGCTCTAGCAGTCTAGCTCAAATGCTGTCTACTATGATTTTTTATTAGTCCTTAACTACTAATTATATTAAATTACTATTATTAATACTAATTAAATTTTTATTAGTCCTTAACTAAACACAAAGAAATATGATTTCTTTATGTTTAGTTTTGATAAACATAAAAAAAACAACTTATTTATTTTGTAATTTAAAAGGATCATTTCAATTTAACTGATTTTTAACTGCGTCAGAACTTTTACTGGCTAAATAGTTTTGTTTTTGTTCAACCGCCATAACGTCAGTGCTTGCCATCGACGTGTTCCGGTTCGGAGGGTAAGGTAGCTGGTTAACTTACTTTTGCTATAGGCCCAACCTCCCAGTCTCAAGTTGGCAACGCATCATAACCATCCAGTTTGGTGTCTCTAGGCGGCGTGAGTTGTTTACCATCAGGAAATACGTCTGCTTATTTGACTACCATTATTATAAAAAAACTCATTTGCATATGTATTATTATTAAATTTGCAATTATCTGCCAAAAAATGTATGTACGCCATAATATTGGCGTGACAAAACAGGTAAAATATTGCGCTATGAATGAATTGGACTTACCGGAAGCCAAAACCCCCAAATATATCTAGCTCCAAACAACACACACCACTAAACTGTTTTATTAGCACCAACAATACACATACTACCAAAAACTCAACGTACGTTTCGCTTCGTATATGAAGCATCATCAGGAGAATTCGACAGCACTCCACGAAGATCGAGCAGATACTAACCTACCTGAAATAATTACCATTGATGTAAATTGTGTTTTTATTTGTGTAGAAAACATTTTTTATGAGTTTGAAAGTTTCGAGCACTAGCACTATTTAAGGCATAAACACAAAAAGCTTAGCCCTATTTTAGTTTTCTCTTTTAATAAGTGTCAACGGACAGCTAGCGTGCTTTGATGTACATGTACCTTCCTAACAATAAGGTCTAGAACAATAAGGTCTAGGCTTCAGTGATTTTTAAACAGAAAACTTCTTTAGCGGCGCAGCGCACTTTTTTTGGAATGGGTAAAAGCTTCTAAACAGCGCAGAGCGCTTGCGCGAAAGTTCGTGTTGTCATGTTTGTGTACGATAGCGCAATAAATGAATATTGTATTCTACCAAACAAATGATAGTAATTTCATACTGATAATTAAAGCAATTCGTGTAAAATTATTCCCTAACCATTTCAAAATATAAAAAATGAACAACATTAATATTTAAGTTTTCATTTGCCGGAGTGCAACCCGTCCTTTGTTAATGTTGGATCTAAGCGTTTATCTTTAGGTTAGGTTCACGTCATATTTTTTGGAATTTCTAAAATGTTGCTAACCTCTGGATTTTGTAACTTCGACGGACTATGTGAGCGAGAAGAGTGGTCAGCCCGCGACATGATTATTTAGATCATACTGTTCTCTACAACGCCATCGTGAGTCATCTCCCGGGAGATGAACCCTTGACTTGGTGATGCGTTTTCAATATTAGTTGTTTTTTTTAAAGGGGTTGTAGCTCTCTGCTCGGCATTAGGTGTTGGGCGGATAAGAGATATTCGACACTGAGAACGACGGCGGTGTAGTACGATGTCATGTAAGTGTGTATTTGTGGCAAAAGGCTGGCTATGGCCACCGTTATCGGATAAGCGTAATCCAATACTAATTGACAGGGTCTCCTAAATCTAACGAAGACGTTTGTGTCCGTAGTATAGTCACACACGGATGTTAGCTTCAGATTCGGGTAACTAAACGTGTGTACAAAATTTCAGCTCAATCGGTTGAATATATCTGTTTCAAAATGTAGAATCAGAATAATCTTTATTCACTTGGACCATACAAATGGTATTTGTGCGCGTCGACATTTTTATAAACTACCACCGGATCAGAATCGCGGCCACACACTGAGGAGATCCGGCGAAAAACTTGTCTTTTTTCAATAATAATAGTTACAATATAAACTAGATTAAGGGGACATGTATGCTAAAAGACGTCATAAATATACTGTTTTTTTCATACAAAGCAATTATGGATCTTGGCGACAAAAATACACAAGATTAACATTAATATGCTTTAATAAGACTAGTGTTTCCAAAACACGATTCATTTCACTTTGCTCGATAGAAAAAAATCAAAAAGTTAACCCTTTTTTGAAAGCAAAACCCAACTGTCTACTTCAATTATGAAAATATCGACACCAGATTTAACATAAACATAGATAAGTATTATATCTAAAAGATAACTGTTTCAGTTTTTATATTTTTTTTTCAAATTACTTTTATAGTGTCAAAAATAGTTATTTGGCGCTTAAGACATTTACTTTAGAGCGCAATATTTCATAGTAATCATGGAACGGGGAAATGCGCTGATTGGCTCTTCTGGCTGACTAAGTATGGGGCCTTAAAGATAAAAATTACAATCTTACTATAACTTAAGTAAAAGGTACAAAAAATCACATTACAAATTGCAGTGGGAGATTGAAACCTCTATCCCCAAGCATGTTCATCTTCCGAATACTCTGAGACTATATAATAGCCTTTTTGGCATAATTTTGCTGTCATACATTTTTTAAACTTATTTAAAGGTAGATCTCTAACACCAATGGGCAGCTTATGATGTCACCAATATAGTAGTTCAAAGATTCCATCCGAACGAACATACATACGTTGCAAGCTAAATAAAAGCTTGTAATAATAATAAGGTTCACACTTATTTTAAATTTATGTATGCACTTTTGGAAGTGACCGTAAAAGATAGTAATATTTCAAACAGTTATTTTATGATGAGGAGGAGGAGATTTCTCCGTAGCCGTTCCTAACCGTTCACATCGCTTTGCGAAGCTATTTACGAAATTGAAAGATAATCGAAGCGGTTAATCTTTTAGAAACCCTGGAAGATATATTTAAGTGAACGTATACTTATGTTTGGAGTTTTATAAGTTATAAAATCAAAAAAAGCAATGTTGCAAATGAAAGTCGAAAGTGACGCGTTTTTTACGTCCTGAAAAAATTCTACAGAATAAATCAAATGTTAATAAAAACATATATACCACATACCAACATAAAAATACAAAGCTAAACCCATTTTGATAAAATTTGATTTGATAGTTAAATACACATAATCAATTTTGGGCTACTTTATCGTTTAAATGGTTTTTGTGGGACCCTCAAATCAAACACACTACAAGTAAAAAAAAGTTATATGCACAAAAACCTATAAGTATTATAGAAAAGGCACTGATGTTTTCGATTTAAAATTTTTAAACGTTTTATTTAAATACTTGGTAACAATTTTGTTGTCACTTTCTTTTATCGCTATCTTCTTTCAACGAAAGTAATAGAAAGAGACAAAACTCTTAATCTATCACTTGGAAAACTTTGATTAAAAATATCACAATTTGATATATAGAAAATTCGTGACAATGACTGGATGTTTGCTATTCTTTCACTCAAAAACTACTGATCGGATTTAGATGTAACATTTAACACATAAGCTACTTTTTATCAAAACACATACATATGACGTTTCTGGTAGTTTCAGTTATGTATAAAAATCTTTCCTTGCTAAAATTATAAATTTAAAACTTTGTCTGTCTGTATATTTTTCTTTCACGGATAAGAAGCTGAACTGCTTTCGATGAAATTTCATATTCACATAGCTAAGGATTCGGCTTTAAACATAGGATATTTTTAAATCAACTCCGAAAGGACTGTAATAAGGGATATAAGCTCGTCTAAGTCGCGAGCAAACAACTAGTATATTTATAAAGCTAAATCTATTTTTCCTTAGTCATTGCATCAATCGTGAAAGGATGGAGCAATTTCGCTGTTTTTGTTGTTCTTTTTGGCTTGTTTGTTTTTGTTGTAATAATCATATTATTGGCAGAAAAAGGTTTTTACGAAAAAAAAGTTTAGTGAAATAATAGCAGCCTGCCCTGGCTTTGCACGAATTTAAAATATACAT
>NJDC01005968.1:8497-26064 GCA_002245475.1 Calephelis virginiensis | reverse complement strand
TTCAATAATTGTGAAAAAATTACGACCATCTTCATTCACGATGGCGCCAAAACTCTTGTCTGTGAGAACTAATACCAACTAATACTACCTACGTATTATTCCCGGGTGTAAATCTGTGGAATAAATCCTTCGACGTTGAGTCTATGGTACAAGATTAGATTTTGACGTCGTTGTTCTGACAGCTATTTCCCCTCCCGCCATTCCTCTTATAATTATTTTTTCTTTATTTAGGTTTTGGCATTCGCGTTAGCATTTCGCCATGAGAAATTTGCAACATTGTAATTTTTTAAACTTTTTAATTACTTTAACTTCAAGTTTTTAATTAATTTAAACCATAGATTTAGAATGTACAAGATCAACAAAGCGTGGGAGCGAGAATGCCTTATCAGGTATAAATTGCCTTAGAGGAAAAGAGAGAGTGAGTCAGTTACCGATGTGACAATATCTATTTTTTTTGAATGACTAATTTGTTGCTAATCTCGCGATTTTTTGCAACTTCAACGAACTTTGTGGGCCGGGCAGAGTGCTCAGCCGGACAATATCTAAGCGAGTAAGAGTCCAAAGCACAGGTCTTGTTAAAGAATATTTTATATTCTTTGCACAGGTCCAAAGCGTTGCTGTCATACCGGCTCGCTGTGAAATTTGTGAATTTATTTAATAATCTTACTATTAAAAATTAAGGGAATTTACGAGCAAGTTTGGTATTGTGTTTAGTAAGCGCATGTGACTTTACAAAATGTAACAACTCCAATAAGACACATTTTACATGAAAATATAATTTTGTTGTTGGAATATTTAGAACTTTGTTTTGTCACTTTTTTGCTATTAACCTGCCCCGAAAAGGGATTTTGACGCAACGTATTTATTTGTATAGTTTTATATAAGTGTATTTTGTAAATTTAACCAGAATTAGCTAAGATATCAAATAAAATAGTAAATTGTTTAGTTACGCTAGGGCTTGACAAAGCGTTGACGTCGTGAATATCGATGAAAGTCGATATTGGCTGTTTAGCCAAATTAAGTTACACAAAAAATATTTCTACTTAAAGCTGAGATGTGCTTAGTATACGAACCTTTTTTTATATTTGATATCTAATTTAGTTGTTAAGTCTATAAGTTATATTTTTTACAAAATTTCTTAACAGTTTCGATGTGTTTATTTCAAATGCAGAAAAATTCTTTTGCTTGATTTAATAGTTCTAAGACATTTAAAATTAAACTGCTAAACCCATTAGAGTATTCTGTGACGTAACTTAAGCAATATTAATTTAAATTTCTGTTCCCATAGATTCCCAAAGAATTATTTAGTAAGACGATTTTAAATAAACATCGAGGTACTCCAAGTAAAAATGAACACATGAGACATTACGCAAATAGTATTCACGGCTAGATTACAAGCTAGGCTTTATTTCCGAATCTTTTATTACAAATGTGACACTTTCAAAGAGCGGACATAGACTTGCGGAACTATAGGAAAATAAATAATAAATGTTATTTTCACTTTTAGACTAAGCTTTATGACCTTGTACTACTATATATTTTTTTTTATATCATATGGTACCAAACAAGCAAATGGCGTTTTTGAAGGAAAAAGACAACTATCGCCTATATATGTCAAATTTGTTGTTTTTACCTTGGTAGTCTGGTGTTGAAGAATCATAGGCCGTTGTCCTCCCCTTCAAAAAGCTAGTATGAGGTGAACATAGTTTACATGGGTCATTATTAACAAGATCACTGGTGGCAGAGTGATGTGCTTGCACGGGTTGGAATTTCGAATTCACCCCTTATCTCTTTCAGCTCCTGTATTCATGTGATGTTCGATTGCGAAGGATTGGACAGCAAGACTTGCCTAACAGTTTGGCTACAGAACAGCGATACACCTATAAGATGTTTGGCGTCAATAGTCCACGGTTGTCCCTAACTATTTTACGATTCTTTTTGGTTGGCTGTCTCAAGCCATAAAAAAAACTTTGCTATCTGTATGGCGCGATGATATTTCACATTATTTTACTAATAATTATCCTACGCTTTCACCGGAGTATAACAATGAATAAGGTTGCAGTAGTTTTAGAAAAAAGCTAAGATTGTGACTTAAAAACACGGGCGTGACGTAGAAATCCATCAACTAGTAGTCGCTGTGGTAGTGATAAGTTCAGCCAATATTTGACCGAACATATTAATTTACTAGCTAGTTTTTTTAAATAAACATTAAACTAGATTCATTTATCGATATAGTAAACTTACGTGGCCTAATGACAATCCTTTTTTAACTCACACATAAACAATTTACTCACACGTGGGTATATTTTTTTTATCTATTACATCCTAAATCTGTGCATCAAACTTACCAAAATCGGGATTCTATTATAATTAGTCATAAGTCATCTTTAAGTCATGTCAGGGTCTTGGGTAAAGTCGTGGTCTCATTACTCAAGCTCACATAGTGAGCTTTGGCGGCAACGAGGAAATTCACGATACGCTACTTTCTTCATGATTATTTCATTTGTGCACTTTCACTGAACAAAAGCCACCAAAATTGACTAATTTTACTCAATATGAACCCGAAATTCTATAATTATGAAAAAACTTCGACAATCTTTTCTCTTGATGGCGCCAAAACTCTCTGTTGTAATTGCTTACTACAATTACGTTTGTGGTTTGACAAGTGTCAATTTTTAGTCTATTGTTTTAGTCTTGATCGAGTTCGTTCGGCGTTGATTAATTTCCGTAACATTTTCTCAGACTAAACCGGTAATGTGAAATACATTGCACCATGTATATACCAGTGCTGTGTTTTACGTTGTAATAGTAGACATAATATCGTCAAATTGTTTCATTTTCCAAAAACTGAGATAGGACTCCGTAAGCTATTAAAATGTGTATCTGGCGGTGAATGTAAAAGTATTGTTGAAATTCGTAAATTGTATGTTTATATTATTCTTACCACTGTTTCAAAAACATGGTCGTTTCAAGTCATGGGGGGGCTAAGTAACCGGGGTCGTGGTGGGACCCCTGCGAAACCAATTGGACCAGGGAGGCCGCCCCTCAGTATCCCTCTCGGTCTAACAGGGGACAAGAGGAACTGGCAAAGTGTGGTGGGCCTTTGGCCCACCACACTTTGCCAGCTCCTCTTGCCAGCTTTGGTGTGGGTTTGTGGCTTCCAGGCCTGCGGAGGAAGGGGGCAGCTTTTGCATCTAACCCACCAGCAGAGATGGCATTGCGGCAGGTACGGGGGTGCCTGTCGCCACGGGGACCCCCGAAATGGTGCACGTTGTGTCTTCGTGCGCCACTTTGACGATAAGCAGCCCTCTGTTGAGGGTAAGTAGCCTTCCCGATGGGGATTGTCAGATCGAACGTTGCGGGTATATATGAGGATTTCCCCAAGATAAAATAAAAAGGCTCCAAATGGTGAAAGATCTATATATTAATACTAGGTGAACCCATTTTTACGAAAATTGCGCGGACACAGGAGCATAAAAGTAAAGGAGCGACCACTGGTTTTTTAAATCGGTCCACCAGTATCCAATTGAATGATCAAACGAACAACAATCTATTCTTTGTTATTAGTATAAATGACACAGGAAACCTTAGAATACTTGGAAAAATAACCTACATTTCCTTAATGTAAAAAACAACTTAAAAGTTTTAATCGAATCTAAGTATTCGACGAATTTCCTTACTTGTGAGTTGCACAAAAATGTTAAAGAACTCTTTTACGGCTACACTCTCGAATTATCAATATATATTTAATTGGTGTAACTCTATAAATAAAATTTTAAAAGGGCTTGACATATACAGATTACCTAAGGTATTGCCTCTAATGCAAGATAAAGCAAACAATATGAAAATAAATTAAAAATAAAAAAGAAATAATAGTCAGATTGTTTTTTTTTTCTTTAATGGATAAAAATTATTAACGAAAACGAATATATAGCCTACCTACTACTTACTTTTTAACCGAAAAGCCTTAATCCCTGCATCCAAAGCTACGTTTTACCGTGTGCCGTGTTGTAACGTGAAATAGTTATAATGTTATTATCTGTCCTACCTATCTGTCAAATTCTATTATTGAGGTTGAGAACGTCAAAATAATTTACAGGGAGATTGTCATCTGATGCGTAGCATTACTGACGTATTGTTATTTGTTAGAAGATGTGTTTGTTAAAACTTAATTTTTGAAAGTTGGAACTTGAGATTAAATTTAGGAACTTTGACAAGAAAAAATCATTTTAAAAAAATATAGTAAAAATAGTATGGCTGTTGACAGACTTTTATGGATTTATTTTGTTGTATAATTTCTTGATTTCTACTTTCAAGTGTCAACTTATTTAAAGTTGCTATGGGGAAGCCGGGTAAGCATTGCTGATAATTTATTCGAATTGCATAGTATATTTTTTCGCGTTTCGTATTGAGTTTTCTTTTAAATTTGTTGTTCAACGCTAATAGAATTATGTTACTAGAATTTGAAATATAATTCACGTGGTTTTTAACCTAACCTCAAAATTACCGCGTGTTATATTTCATTGGAATTATTCTGTTTTGAATTCATTAGTAGTAAATAAAAAAGTTAAAAATTATTCCTGTGCTAATATTATAACCTAAACTATATTAATCATTGGACTCGAAGCCTGTCGGAAACTGTATGTCTGAACAATGGACTCGAACTTCGACGAGTCGAGTTTAATTTTTGTTTTAAAGTTGTTAAATTGACTTATTTACCATGGCCATGCATCTGTTGGTAATTTGTAACATATAGTTTCGTCCTCGGTCTAGCGTCGCTTCTCAAGCCATGTGGCGTGAGGCGTCGCTTCTAAAGTCATGTGTCGCCATGTGGGTTTATTTCTATTTACCGAATCAATCAATTAATTGATGACACACGTTTATAATATTATGTCATTGTGAACAGATTTTAATAGTCCACGCGGCGGAGGCGGTGGCCGTGGTGGGTTTAGGGGGGGTCGCGGCGGCGGCGGTGGTGGTGGGCGCGGAGGATTTGGAGGAAGGGGAGGAGGTGGTGCTGGCAAGTTCGAGAAACGAGGAGGCGGCGGTGGCCGGGGATTTGGAGGAAGAGGAGGTTAGTATTGATTGGCAATGATGGTATTTTTTTTATATTTAAAAATTACTGCCAATATCACGGCTTTGAATATTTTTTGTCTTCTATGTCAATTTATTAATTAAACTAATTTGTGTACTTAACAGAAAAACTAAAGCATTTTTATCAAAAGTTTCAAATAGCAATTTAGATTGTTGTAAAGCAGATGTCTACACATTTGTTTACAATGCCATGGTTTCCAGAAGTATAAAACTTAATCATTATGAATATTTTTATTTTAATGAATATGCCAGACCGGTTAGCCTAACATTCAATTCTAGTTTAATTAATAAATTTTCTTGTTATATATATGTATTAGTTATAAATATTTAAATCTAGATGATGAACTATGGTCCCTCTAAACTAGACCTATTCATGAAGACTATGATACCACATACCCACTTCTGAAAGTTAAATTTTAAGCATTTTATTTATAGTACATTTTGTGCAATGTTTATATGTTTTATTCTTTGCTAGGTGGTGGAAGAGGAAGAGGTGGGCCACCTAAAAGGGGTGGATTCAAAGGAGGAAAACAAGTGATTATTGAACCTCATAGGTATGTTTGTTTCTATATACTTATTAATATTTATCAAAATTGTATAGGCCTGTGCAACAAAGAAATTTTAAAAAAAATGCAATAGGCTGCTAGAATTTGGCCCGTAATTATAAAAACAATTTAATATAGTTTGAGAATTTTATTTAGTTAGTACATAACTGTATTTGTACATTTATTTTACACATTAGAGAAAATACTGATACATTTTAGATATATTGAAAGTAATTTTAATTACAAAGAACTTATGTATTCATATACTGACAAATCTGGGATAGTTCCTTGTAAAATAATCAGAATCACTACTAGACACTATTAATCAGTAACTGTATTTTTCTGTTATATTTAGGGATCTTTCACCATCCTCAAGTAAAGTGTAGATTTATTACTTGCCGCTCATGGCTACACGGCTAATAAACGTCCCGAGTAATTTGCTTCAGTTTCACCAACGAAAGCTAAGTGTCCATTGACAACTTGCCACATAAGTGGTGATTGAAGGAATGAGTGTACGAAAGAAATGTTTTTTCCTACTAATACCATTGTCATTACTGTCAAAAATATTAGACGTCAAAAGATTTGTCTAGATTTTAACGTACGACAGTGCCCACCGCAAAATGTGTGTTAACTTAATTTATAAACAAAACTTCACACGTACGTTTTACATTTGTTAAAGTACTGATTATTTTGTTCAAGTAATTTACTGTACTATAAAAAAGTATATTCACGCCCATATCACTGAAGAGATAGGCAGAGGGACAACCAGGCCAAAAACACGCCTTTCGCCAACCGGGTACATGTCCAATCCCGGGGAACATTATCTTTGTTAGAACATTGAAAATACACAATTTTCAGTTTTTGCGTTGTCGAATACAGGACCTCAAGAAGTTAAGTCCGATGTAGGACCGCTAGAACACAGAGGCAATACGATTTACAACACTTTGCTATACGATAAAAATGTAAAAAGAGAAAGGAGTGCAATTGTCACAATGGAGGAACGTGAAGTATTAACAAGTTTGGTAATAACATTTAAAGATGCGATTATTAATAAAACAAACTGATGCACTACATGGAAAAAAGAGTAACACGAAGTAGAAAACCAGTTTAATGCTAGGTTCGGAGGACCGCCAAAAACAAGTAAATCCGGGAATTCATTGTGTTAAGGTTTGTTCCAATTCTTCCAATTGTAATTCAATGAACTTAACTGAAAACATTTATCAATAATAAGTGTTTAACCTTTTTTTGCAAAATAATCAACAAAGGTAATAAAAACTACGCACAGGACATCTGGTAAGCAGATGGGGAAAGGAAGCGGCGATTACTTACTCGTCGATTAAACACGTTACTTGGCACTCAAAGTGGCAAGTTAGTTACGGGCTGCTTTATGAGGTGGTTAACGCTACTCGAATGTGATGAAATGCGATCGTGGATTACTTGTGCCATTAATCGACGAGTAGCTTACATGGAGCTTTACTTGAAGATGGTAAAAGGCGCTCTTATCAGTATAACAAAAAATACAGTTTGAAAAAGGATTGATTTATTCACAGAGAAAGCAAAGACCAAAAGCCAAGGTGCCTCTTCTTTCATCATAAATACGTATTTCTATATTGTTTAAGTCATGTTATTTCTTTAGGTTTTTTGTCAATAATCTTGTCATATTAAGTCAATTCATTGGTATCTTCCATAAAGCTCATCAAGTGAGCATTGTTGGCATAGAGAAAACACAAATTTCTTTATGAATACTCAAAATTACTCCAAAATTTACTAATTTTTTTTAATATATGATAGATATTGTACACAAAATTCAGTAATTGTAAAAAACCCACATTCATCAGATGCTTAGATTTTCAAGTGAATCTTTTTTACATGATGTTAACATATAACTTTCGTTCTTCTGAATGCGAAAGCTTGAAGACATTATTTTGAACTGATAATCTTCTCAATAACTCAATGAAAATTATCTTAAGTTTTTATATTTATGTTGAGGTATTTTTCAGACACCCAGGTGTATTCATTGCGAGAGGTAAAGAAGATGCATTAGTAACAAAAAATTTTGTTCCTGGTTCAGAAGTATATGGTGAAAAAAGAATATCTGTTGAGGTGTGTTTTAATTTGTAACATTTAATTAGTACATTATTAATAGAGATTGTTTTATTAGTAAATAGCAGTTTCGACGAGCTTTGTTTTACCTGTTAAGTTTGTATTGGAAAAATGAGAAAGTTGTTTTTTCTAGTTTGAAGTTTCCATGCAGTTGAAAGGCATTAACAGTATCCTGATATCCTGCTGACCCTAAGCTACCCCATCAATTTTTAATAAAATGTTTCAGCTGTTCTTGAGTTGTAAATAGCGTAACTAACATGACTTTTGTTTATATTATAGTTATTGAGTACTTGAGTATTGAATACTTAATCAGTTTTGAAAAATTGTTTATTGCTATGTCTTCAGCTACTGTGTTTAATCATAGCTGTTGAGTTGCAAGATATTAGAAATTTGTCCATACTATAACTATAAACGTGAAAGCTTCTGTTGGTCTTTCTCTGCTAAATCGCAGAACCGATTTGGATGAAATTTGATATGTATATAGTTAAAGATTTGAGTTTAAAGGCAACTTTTTAAAATAATCAACCCATAAAGTACTATAATAGAGTATGAAAATCATAACTATTCTACTTGATGAAGTTGCTGGCAAACAGTATACCATATAATGACATTTTGTTGAAAGACTGTTAAGACCGAGGATGTAGATCTCTGATATACCAAAATATTTCATATGATGACTGTGGTCCCTCTAATCTCGACCTATTCGTGAAGACTATAACCACACACCCACTTCTGATTTCTTTCCCTGTCTACATTCAAAAACATGTTATGAGAAGAGTCGGGTAACTGAATTTTTTTTTTTAGAATGATGGAGAGAAAATAGAATACAGAGTGTGGAACCCCTTTAGGTCAAAGTTAGCAGCAGCTATAATGGGTGGGGTTGATGCTATTCATATGCCACCAGGATCCCGGGTTTTGTATCTCGGTGCAGCTAGTGGTACAACAGTCAGTCATGTGTCAGATATTGTTGGACCAGTAAGTTTAAAATAGAGAATTGTTAAATTAATTAAGATAACCATAGAAAAAAACTTTTATTACACATTGAATTGTGACACTTTGCACTCATTGCTCTGCCTATAAAAGCAGTAAGGGATTTGATGTGAAGATAATATGTGGGTTCGAGCAAAAATGGCTTGGAGAAATGAAACCAATCTTAGTTGTAGAATAACTGAAATTATTTTGCTATAAAAACCTCCATTGTTTGGACATATTTTAGAGTATATTTCACCAAAATAGGTATTGCCTCTGTGGTGTCGGCGTTACTACATAAACTGATAATTTAAAATATGTTTAGATTAGCTGGTGATAGGTTTAACACTTATCTCATAGTGCTACTTTTAGACTAACCTTTACATAATTGTGAGTGCCCTGGCTTATAAGTTTGCTAGTAGTATTTATTGAACTAGTGGAAAACACAGTCTAATTGTGGTCATATAGTTCATGAAAAAAGAAAAAATCTAGCATAAATGCAATCTGCAATTACATAATATTTACTTAAATTCTTCAGTGAATTGATGAATACTTTGGAAATATAATAAGTTCAGAATTTGTTTAGATCTGCTTACCAGGAGTTTCACACCATACTGGAAATTATTGCCTTTGTGGTCTTGCAGTCTGTTGTTGGACTTGACTTCATGAGGTCACAGGTTCATTTGCTGGATAACATGTATTTTTTTCAATTTACTTCTGAAAATGAAGTAGCCCGGGAATTGGTAGCGCCCTGTTTGGTGCTAGGATTGCCACTTATCATATTTTAGGCCTCAATGTGATCAGTTAGTTGTGGTTGCCCTGGTACCTGTGCCTACCTGTTCAGGGAGAAGAGTGTGAAAATACTTTTTTATAACCAGGCATTACTAATATCGTTCAACTTTGTATATATTAAATTGAACAATTAACAATTCAGACAGATAGCAATGATGCCATAAACCGTTTCAATTTAGGGACAATATGCTAATGTTAACATGATGAATTTGATATCAGACCTATCCGTGAAGACTATCACAATATCACCACCCACTATTCTGACGCAAACTAAAATAAATACAAACTTATCATGTTATTCATTTTTACTAATGTAACTTAAACTTTTAGGAGGGCTTAGTGTATGCAGTTGAATTTTCACATAGATCAGGAAGAGATCTAATAAATGTAGCCAAGAAAAGGACTAATATTATACCAATTATAGAAGATGCTAGACATCCATTAAAATACAGGTGGGGGAGTTTATTATGTTACTTATTACATGTTTTTCTATTATAAAAAAAAAACATTGTGTTTAAAAAATAATTTTGAAAAATAGTACATTTTCTTGTTGGTTCATCCTCTTCTTTTAAAACTGACTGGAACCAGTTGTAATTGTTACATCAGATTGTTACGTTTTTTATATTACATATGTTTAATGTCTTTAGTTTGGATTGCATAACATGAAAAATAAAAAAATGACAAGATTTTAGATTTGCCTTGCTGGTAAAAGTTATCAAAATTCATTGATTTCATTGTATGTGAAAAATAAATAGTTTTGATGAGTAAAATATTTTTTATTTAATCTGCAGTTAGATTTTAGTCAAAATTTGCACTGTGATGACGATCCTATGAACTAAATCTTTCATGTTGATAAAAGCTTGAACTCTCTCTCTGATAATTTCATAATTTGAAATCACTTTCTTTCACAATGCACTATTTGTATAAGTATATTTTTACTTTTCTTTTTTAGAATGTTGGTAGGCATGGTGGACACAATATTTGCGGATGTTGCCCAGCCTGATCAAGCTAGAATAGTTAGTCTAAACGCCCAACATTTCCTCAAGAATGGTGGACATTTTGTTATTTCAATTAAGGTAAGTTACACATATTTTTAATTTTACGTCATGACGAAAGGCATGTGCAAAAAGTAAATTTAATATTTATCTGGAAGATGGTACTACTTAATGATCACAGTAATGATGAATTATTAAGCTACAATAATTTTAATGCTATTTTTGCAACAATGACCAAGTAATGAGGCAAATGTACATGATTGATTTGAAGGGTTTTGTGTTTACCCTTCATTCTATCATAATAATTTGTTTAAGAGAGTTATAAACATCTTTTCTGGAAGAAAAAAAGTTCCTCTTCCCACACATGCGGTGTGGTAAATAGAAGATATCTTAAATATATCTGCAGTATAATGTGATATCAAATTTTGAAAATATTGTCAATCTCCCTCTTAATATATGTACTTTAAAATAATTTTGTAAGGACGACTTTTTTCAAGGGATTACGTCTGCTCTTCATGTTTGTAAAGATGTAGGAAAGAAACCTATGATGAAAACTAAGAAACTAAATCATACATGTTGATAATGAACTCTCTCACTGAGGAAACATGTATAAGCTGCATATGTAATTCACGATAGTATTATTATTAACGTAATTGGAATTCCCCAGGCTTCCTGTATAGATTCAACGGCTCAACCGGAAGCAGTTTTTGCATCTGAAGTAAAGAAATTACAAGCAGATAAGTTAAAACCACAAGAACAATTGACTTTGGAGCCTTATGAACGAGATCATGCTGTCGTAGTAGGTGTTTTCAGACCGCCACCTAAGAAGACATAGTATTTGTGCAAAATGGACTAAGTGTTGCTGTAATAAATTAAGTTTTCACAAATTGAGAAGGAAAAAAAATCGAGTTTAATCTGGATTTAAACTATCAATCTCAGATGCTGTGCTATCGAAGACTGATAGTTTAAATCTAGACGTAATGATAAATATTTCCCTTTTTTGTCGAAACTTATCCCGAGTATGGGAAAAGTGCTAAAAACTTAAGTATATTGTCCTAAAATAAGAAAAATGAATTTTTTTTTTAATTGGTCAAAAATTCTTCGTTGGTTATAACAGTGATTGCTATTTATTGTCTTTGTTAAAAGCATTATTTCTGACAAAAATTGTTGTCTTAAAAAGTTTACTTGATTTGTATACTTTTTCGTTTATTCATTTATTCTGTGATTTTTTTGAATCGCTTTTGAAGTCTGGATGACTCGGCTTCGATTTCACTGGGTCAGCTAACTAAACCTGTTTTTGTCAATTTCCTTATAACAACTTTACCCAATTGGTGATAGGTTTAAAATATATCAAATAGTGGGACGCTGGGACTAAGTACCCTTGGGCCAATCGTGGTTGACTGGTTATACCTCTGCTTATTTATATGGGGATGCGGCCGTGAGGATATTTGTCAATTTTAATCCAAAATAAAGTATAGATATACACGCCAATATTCCGAACACCTTGGCAGGGGCACAATCAGGGCACCCTTGACTAGACAAAGGCACTAAGTTCCAAATGAAAGAAAGAAAAAATATTTATTTGCGCAATATGAGTGTTACAAAGATGTTACAAAATTAAATGTTATTTATAGGTATAAAGCCGAGCACATATACAATTCCCGGCAACGTTATTTTTATTAGAAAATTGAAAATACAAGTTTTTTTGTTGCCTCACCCAGGGATCGAACCCGAGAGCTAAAGAAGTCAAGTCCGACGCTGGACATCGAGACCATAGAGGCGATCAATTTTAATCTTATGTATCGTCATGAAAACTGCTAAAAATCTCTGTGGTTCTGTTAAAAACTTACTATTTTCAATAATACACGGTAAATATTGAAAATTAAACTTATTTGCAATTACTCACATTCATTGTTATGGACATTTTGTTATAATGAGCAGACAGATTAAGGGGTCAGTTTATACTAGCGCAGAGTTGCAAGTATTCGTCAGGATTGCGATACGAATGCGTGAAGTAATGGTTATCAACCAGTACTATTGAATCGCGGGCTAATTTCCGATTAATGACGCGTAGGTTCGCTAGTGGGCGCGTGGATACGCGAGTATGCGTGTGCACCAATCAGCATTGTTCACGCGCAGTTGCAGGAATTCCAAAGAAAGCGCGCGCGACTTTAAAAAAAATCAAAAGTAATGTGTTTTGAATAGACGTTTTGATGCGCTTCGACTCTGTGCTAGCATAAATTGACCTTAAGCATTTTTTGTTATTAAAGCGCCCACCGAGCAAAGGGTTTTAAAGACCATTTAACATTGGAACCTTAAAATTAGTAGGAGCAACGTGCACGGGATGACTGACGCGACTTGTTGGACTTTTGTAAGATGAATAAACAAATAAAAATGTACATTTTTAATGACTAAGGTTAGCTTTAAGTGATTACATATTAACTTTATGTAATTTAGTTGTAAGTGGATGAATGAATAAAGAAATTATTGAATGACATGCTTTTATTAGATTTAATAACATAGTACTCTTTCCCACTTGATCAAAAGCAGAGAATTCGATTTTTAAGCAAGTTAGTAGTAGTTTTAGGTTGCGCTCAGAAGGTGCCATAATTCTATTCTAATATTCTACATACTAAATATGAAATCCAACATGAAAACAGATTTTATCCAACATATTTTATAATATTCTGCTTTTTACAAACTTAAATTAAAAAACTTAAAAGTAGCTCGTCATGGTGGAATCTCCGATTCATTGCGGATAACGCCGTGGAGCGTCATTGAAATCTTTAGTGTATGGTGTTTGACGCCAAGTGGCGTCAATTAATGCCTCTAAAATTCTGTAGAATGAATATTTAGAGTTCAACTAGCAGGACCTTCATTATTTGTCACGTCAGTCGTAGCAGTATTAATAGTTTTTAGGTTATAACGCTAGCTGAACCGACTCGATTTGGAAAAAAGGTTGACGTTACCCCAGAGTGATATGAGTGGGACTCATAATTAGTGCTCGATCTGCTATAAATGTGCGTCAAATAAAAAAATTGTGCATGTTGTCGTTTTGGAAATAAACGAAAAAAACCCTTCCTGCTGTGGTAACGTTGCTCCAGCAAGAAAAATCTAAACTAATTATCGAAGAGTTAAAAATTGCACATGAGCAGAAAGCTTATATTTGTGCGCTAAAAATAAAATTTGTGCGTCTTCAGGTTTTCGAGATAATGCATTTCCTGCTGCGGAACGTTTTGCAGAATCGCGTATCTCAAAGACTCAAATAGCTCTTTAATTTGTGCGTATTTGTGACAAAATTAGATTTAAAAAAATATTTACAGTTTTCAAGTAACCGCGTTTTTCCAAAATATCATAGCGCCTAAATAAGAAAATATATAAGGCCACCGAAAACTGTATTCGGTCCTCCTTTGCGTGTATATTTACTATAAAAAAATTCTAAAGCATACATACATGCGTTTTTGAATAATATGAATTAAAGCCAAAAAACGGCGTCCTAACTTTGACGTTACTGCTCAAATTACTGGCTCAACCTAAGATGTTAAGGTCAACCAAAAATTAGTGCGTTTTGTCAAATAACATTATGTAAGATAAATATCCAGTGTGAAATATTTCGCATTAAGTAAATATAAACCAAAACAGTACCGTAAAATGGGGTTATTTGAAAAAAATAAAGACAAGATTGCGTCCTTATTTTTTTAATAAAACTGAACGAAATATTGTCACAGCGCTAGTGTTGATTTCAAATTAACTAATCAGAAAAGTTCTGACGATGCTATGACAGCAGTATACGGTATTTTACAAAAAGTATTTTAGTGCCAAATCGAGAGCTGCAAACTTTTAGAAGTGTAACATCTTTCATAGACTCGATTGTTTTCATAAGTTTATAAATTTTTATTAATGTTTTCCCCTTTATTAATCAGAAATAACATTTTAAATAGCAACAGTTTTTGTGTTGTGGTGAATTATTGAACATGGGGCTTATTGGAACGCAAAATGGGGTTATTTGGTTACTACTAAATAACTCCTTTTCCAAATAACCCCTGAACTATTTAGTTTACAAGAACTGAATTATATTTAACTAGCTGCTACACGCGGCTTCGCCCACGTAGTCTGTTTATTTAATATTTAACTCTCCAACGCTACCCGTTGAAATTTTAAGATGAAAAACGGCCTACGTCCTTCTTCAAACTTTAATCTATTTTTATTTAAATATCATCTAAAAAGTTATTACACGATGATGTTCTGGAAAAAATAAATTTAGAAAGTGCACAGAGCACAACCGTTCCATAAGGAGTCAACCACGCGCAAACCACGCGTCTGTGTCGCGCGGTCTTTAAACTATAGCGCTAACGTAGTGATTATATTCTATTTATAGTGTTATTTTAAAACTGCGATATCTCCTAAGATATTCATTTAAATCGAGTGATGTGAAATGCAATTTTGTTTTAAATTAAATACTTGGGATGAAGGACGTATTTTTTTGGATAAGGATCAACATCGTGTTTATATAATAACCTTCGCAAATAATGTATTATTTTTAAACAAATTAGGTTAGCATAAAAAAAGGTTATTGTGAGTTAACCTTAAAAAATAGAAATAGCGGACTTTTAAAGGGGAGCAATTCTTTCATACTTATATGATTTTTACGAAACTTTCACCGTTAATGCAGCGCACGCTCTCAATAGGAAAAAATCCCCCGATTTTAAAACATTTATCATTGGTGCTCCGCTCCTATTGATCTTAGCGTGATGATGTATACCTTATGGCCTTCAACAAACAAACAAACAAACTCTTCAGCTTTTTAATATTAGTATATATATATATATATATATATATAGATATTAGTATAGACAAAAAAATATAGACGAACTGCTTTCATACCAACTCAGTCAAAAAGGCGAGTTTCGGTCCATTTTATTAAGAGAAAAATCTGGAAAATTAATTTGTCTATACTAAACAAATTTAGCGGTGACGTGGTTTTGCACGTTTCCATGTGTATATTATTTTATAATAAGGTTGATAAGTATTCTCTTGATTAAATGATCGCTATAAAAAGGTATGTAGGTACGGAGGTGCCTGTCGCCACTGGAATCCCGAACGTGAACCACACACGCTGTGTCTCCGTGCACCACTTCAGACGATATGCGGTCCCTATTGACAGGGGCTGCCAGAAGGGGATCATTAGATCCAGCGCCGCCGGGGCTGTGGAAGTTTGCGAAAGCGTCCTCACAGCCCCGGTACCAGGCGTAGAGGAGGACAGCGTGTGGTTTTAGTCAGTAGGAGTCTGACATAACCCGCCATGATGGATTTCCACACTTAAAAGAGGCTTAAGATGGGACGAAATAAGAACAGTTTTTCTAATGGTCTTTATGGAGAAAATTTCTATTTTTTAATAAGGTTTTTAGGAGTATGTGGGAGGTATACATATTGTACTTTCTACTTCCAAAAAATATCTTCGTTCGAAAGTTACTTGGTCACTTTGAATAAATACTCAAAGCTTGGTCAGAAGCAAAAGATATTTTTATTACATTATTATTTAAATTGATAATTGGAGGTTACTTATATTTGTGATTGCGCATATGTACTTATGATTATCTTCTTTTTCTAAGCCAAATTCTAAGTCGTCGTTTGACTGACAGTACTACTACATAATAGGTACCTACTTTATAATTTGTGACTGACAGTGAAACAAGTTTGACACTGACCAAACAATGTTATGTTATGTTATGAAATAGTATTATATTACACATGGCAAACTGTTAAAAAGTCGCACAAAATGATAAAAAATTGAATAATAAAATGGTTAGATATCTTCAAACTGGTTAGTTTCCAAATGACTGTTAAAAAGCATACGAAATGATAAACAATTATTAAAATGGCTAAAAATCTTCAAACCGGTTCATTTCCAAATTACTTAAAAAAGATTCTTGGAAAGAAAAATGAAAAATTAAGTTCAATGACTTTCAATGATTTTAAATGGTTTAACAAACCGTCAAATTGTAAAATGGATAATAATATTCTGGAGGTGACAACAGACATGAAGACTGATTTCTGGCAGAAAACATGGTACAATTATTCCGTAAATACGGGTCATGTGTTTGGTATAGAACTGGTAGAGGATTTCACGGTAACGGTAAGGTGTAGACAAGTATTTATAAGGTAGAAAGCTCAAGTTCGTTTTTGAGATGCAGCATCTATACACCAACAAGAAACCAGGATTTGCTTAAGCGATGAACACACATGCGAATTTTTGCACCCTGTACTGTTTTTTCAATTGATATAAAAACTCGTGACTTTTCCATAGAACTCTACAGTTATTTATTTGAAAAGCAAATTGACATCTGAACCTGAATTGATATCGCATGATTGTCACCTTGGATCAAACGATTTGTGGCTACGTATTTTTCATCAAAACAAAATCGCCTCCTTTATCCATATATACTTATCAATAGGCTGTGTACTCTCTCGAGCAGTAGGTCCTTAGAGGCGGGAGTGCCGTAGGGTTTGGTACTTTCACCCTTGCTATACACCCTCGACATGAACGACATACCCCGACCGCTGAATGTCCACGTGAATAGGATTTCACGGACGAAACGGCACTATTTACGACCAACCGAAATTTGAACTACATAGATGCTCGCCTTCGACAGGCAGTTAAAATCCTGGGCGACTGGTTCAAGAAGTGGCAAATAGAAATAAACTCCGATAAAAGTGCAACGATGCTCTTTATCCGAGGGCCTAGGTCACATGAACAGACGAGACCCGGTCTTCGTCAAAACGTTCGACATATTAAACCCCTGGGAAAAGTCAACAAAATACCTTGGTATACCCTCGACAGTAATAATATGTCGTTCGAACCGCACATATTACAAGTCACAAATAGAGCTAAGTTCGTACTTAGCCGCCTCTAGGAATAGTAAAATGTCTTTTCGTAACAAAGTGACACTTTACAAAGCATACGAGGGCCATTCAATAAATTTTTAGCCTAAGAAAAAATAAAGAAAATTTTGAGAAAGTAAAGATTTATTTTTCAACATAGACTCCTTTCAATTCAATACACTTGGAC
>NJDC01005964.1:153213-187596 GCA_002245475.1 Calephelis virginiensis | reverse complement strand
TTTTGTTTGTTTTGAGATTACATGATTATTTATTAATACACACAATTTTTAGAATGCAAATTAATTTATCCCTATCTACCGTAAACTACCACCGTTTCCAAACCTAGCCAGACAGGAGAAGAAACGGCAAAACAAACTCCTGCGCACCCAGCATTCTGCAATTAAATTAATCATATTAGAAATACTTAAATGAAAAATAAATTAAATGGTTAAATGAAAAATATTTACAAATTACAAATTTATTACCCATATTTGTTTTAAAAGAAACAGAAAATCTAGGGAAAATAAATAAAGATTAAAGTCCAAAAGACGTATCATGCTTTTGAGTTAATTAAATGATATTTTATTGAATCAGGCGTTACTTTTCGGAAATCTATTATAACAGATGTAAAATAAGCCTTTATTTTGCTAATTCCGTGTAAGCAGTGTAACTGTTGTGGCAAATAATCCTCCAAACGACACAGAATGTGACAAGTCTAACTGACGTTTCCACCACCCAACTCCGCGACCAGAACACGAATATAGGAAGAGCTTCGGAAACAATATAAATTGCCACGTTCTTTACATTCGTTAGAACGTGGTCATCTGGAGGAGAAGGCTAAAATAGCCTCTAAAAAACGTGGTGTGCTCAGTAAAGCGAGATAAGTCGACCTAACGGTTACAACTATACAAAGCGCAAAGTCAGCATATGGAGTACTGTTCTCAACTCTGGGGAGGGGCTCCATAGTACCAGCTCCTTCCGTTTGTCCGCATTCAACGTAGAGCAACTCGAATTGTCAATGGCTGGGCATTACCAGTCGGCTTGGCGCTGCATAGAAATGTTGGGTCCCTCAGTGTTTTCTACCGCATCTATCAGGGGGAATGCCGCTGATTTCCACCTTCGAATATCGCGACAGAGTTTAAAGTATCATGCCCATCATCTTGATGGGTGGCGATCTACAACTGTGCGATTCCGAAGACATTTTTTACCTCGCACTACGCCTTTGTGGAAACAGTTACCGATCGCGGTATTCTCAAACAATTATGACTTAGGGACCTTCAAGGAAAGAGCGTACTCATTTCTTAACGGTCGGCAACGCATCTGTCATACTCCTAGTGTTGCAGACGTCTGTGGACGGCGGTGATCACTTTCCATCACTTGCTCGTTTGCCTCCTCCTGTATAAAAGATGTCCGCCAATATTTCTGCCAAGGATGTGGTCATTACATCACAGCCAGCTTGCACATATACCATTATCTCAAAATGCGCTTGAATCGTGCCACAACAAGTTTAATACCTTGTAAGGCCGGTGAAAGTGAAACATTTTCAAAACAATAATTGAATTTCAGAAGAAGCAGAAGCACACGGAGCGCACTTCACAACTAGTTAAATTGTCGAAGCCAACACTTAAAAGAAAACGGTCAAAATATCAACAGAGGATTACTCAGCTCTTATTAAAAAAAAATTATATAAACAAAAAAATTTACTTTAGCGGCTGGGCGCACATTAATGATTTAATAAACACAAAGATATGATTCGTCTTTTGGACTTTAATCTATATTTATTTTCCCTTGATTTTTTTTTAAATGTTGAGAAGTTAATGGTAACAAAAGTTACTCTCATTTGTAAATATTTTTCATTTAACCTTACACAATTTTAAGTCTTAGGTTTAGTGTAGAACCATGTATAAATCAGCTGAATTGACGAATTAGTGTTTGGTGAAAAGTTCTGTCGACGTTCCGCCCGAGGAAGAATCGTTCTGTGAACGTTCATAAATGAAAAGTCCTGTCGTCGAATCTCTCATATGCGAATCGTTCTGTTTCGAAACGTTAGTAGGAGAAAGGTATTGTCGATGTAAAACTTCTAAACGAAACATGCTGTCGGCGAATCATCATGCGGAGAAACGTTTTTGGGAGAACAGTTTCAGAATCAGATATTCAGAAGATATCAGGAGAACTCCAAATATTAATATTTTTAAAAGTATGCTAAAGCGTCACTTTCTACGTTCGCTGTGATTAATACTTTTATTGCTTGTTCTGAATTCTAATACCTATAACTAAATCAGGCTTCTGCTTTTAGGATGATTTATTTTGTATATTAGTAGATGCATTTTTATAATTTTAAGAGCCCCATAACACAATATTCTGCTAAATTCTGTTCCTTACTTAAGGGTTGCCAGGAAGAGATCGCTGACTTGGCGATAAGGCCGCCTTTGTGTATCTTATAATTTAAGCTTTATTTGATGTATTTGTAATTTCTCTGTATTTGGTGCACAATAAAGAGTTATTGTATTGAATTGTATTGTAATCAATTTTCTCCGGGTCATGATGTATCTGCCTGTCAAATTTTGCTTCAATCTGTTTAGTAGATTAGTGCTATGAAGCTAGAGACTACTTCTGAAGGTTACACCTCTAACATAGATGTCATTTCTAAATATTGCTGATTAACTCTAGTATACCTACCGCTCTTTCGTTCGAGTTTGGTAATTGGCATCATAAAATTCTCAAAAATAGAGGTCGGTAGACTAGATAGCAATATTTGGATAATATGACACCTGGGTAATAATGTTAGGGCACCATGAACGCTTATAGCTTAATTATTTCCATCTTGCTAAATGACCGCCTTTATAAGCAACTTTATGCTGTACGTTATAAGGTTGTCTTTCTCCGATGACAATTAGTATTATTAAATTAATACTGTTTTAAGAGCTTATGGTAGCAACCCTGTACTCTTGATCCTCGATTCATGCAATATTGGAAATTGGAATCAAGTATATCATTTCAGGTACTATTGAATACAATACTGCCAAATTTATTAACATTTAGTTAATAGTAAGCAGTAAATTACTTTATCGAATTGGTTGAATTTATTTGTAGCTAATTGTTAATAATCTAATCTAGGGTTCCGTTTTTCGGTCCTTGATTACGGAACCTTAAAAATGAATCTCCATTTTGCGTGGTCGTCGCATCATGACAACATATAGAACAATTTTGCTGACTAATTTTTTGTTGAGCCAGTTATTATCAGGGTAAGGTTTTCATGCAAAAAAAACTGGGATAGTTGCAAAGAAAAAGGCAAAAATAATGCTTTAATTCATACAAACTGTTAGTAGATGTTGATTTCAAATGATACAAAGTTTTAAGTAAATTTTTCACTCGTATCATATTTACTAATCTCTGCTCGTATACACCTATGATAATGACATAATATAACCAACGTTGCAGTATCATTGCAACATTTGTTCCGGTCCAGTTTTCGGTGATACATATTTTTGTGTGATAAATAAATAACACCCAACAGTGAAAAAATAACTTTATTATAAGTATTTCTGTATTTGCAATTAAGGATAAGGCTTTTGTAGATCCAACCAATAAATTTTAACACCGTGTAGAAACTTCGACGATTTTATAAAACCTTCTATTGCTGCTTTAGTATCCACGTCGACGTCCTTAGATCTAGTCGATAACCTGGCATATTCTGTAAGAAATAAAGATATTCAAAATTTTTATTTAGGATAGTTTAACTCATTTTTTGCCTTTTGATGTGATAATCATGTCACCCGCTGGTGGCAGTCTAGTAATTTGATTTTTTATTAAACCTTTATAGCAACTAGTTATGACTGGATATGTGCCCGGTTGGTGGTAAGCTTGCCACCTATCACATTGTGGAATCTTCAGCTAGTCGTGTGTGCCCTGCTTGTACTTATATCTCTGCCTACTTCCTTAACAATACGGCACAAAGATACTTTTTAACTTACTCTAAAAAAGAAAAAAGTTCTCAATTTGACTATATTCTTTTGTACGTTTGTAATGTTAGCATTTTTATTTTTTTAGAATGACTAAGTTAGACACCTCGCCCGGGTTAGAAAAACTGTCCCACTTATTCCTACAGCAGTATTATCAGTCATCGTCATTGCCATGTTTCGGTAAGGTGTTGGGTGGTAAGGTACCCAGTAGCCCTGTATACGTGACTTATAACCCGGACATGAGATAGCGACTCACTAGCAACAAGTAAGGTGTCAGTAGGTTACCGTTATATCTTCTCAATATCATAAAAAAAGCAATAAATATGTTTTATTAAGTATTTATGATTGTATAAGAGCTGAATCAATTACCACACATTTTTTTAAGAAATCCCGTCGATTCGTACAAAAACAGGTTTCACTCCGGGGTGCCGGCAGAAGTGAAATCTTGAATATTAAATTTATGCATTTTTGATATTTTGGAATGGTTATACGCTCGTATCAGTGGGATACGCGGAAGAATGGGATCGCAAATTTGGTGTAAAAATGATAAACGGCATACTTTGATGGTTGGGTCCCGTGGAAAGAAAAACAGATGAAATATTAACAAAACCCAAAACAAAAAAGATGGGTGTAGGTATCCGAGAATGACTAAGTTGACATTATATGACCAAATTAATTGCTTTATATCCAAGGGTAGTGTTAAGAGTTGGAGTGTTTGTGTATTAAAGAAAGAAAGCTAGGCAAGGTCTACAAAGTCCGTGACGATTGTCAAATCTAATCAAATATTTTTATTTCACATGAACCGTATAATAGGCACTTATGACAAGTATATATATTACTAAATCTACAACCGAATTTTCGGTTACACAGTAATAAACTTGGCGTGAAGATAGTTATTAGTAGTAAAAAAAAATATTAGTAGTAAATATTTAAATCAAAATTTTAGTAGTAATTATTTAGTGTATAAAGTTATGTGTGTTTTTGCCTAAAAATATACATGTCAAATTAGGACCACCTTAGATTTTTTGTCTGTGGAAAAAAAGTATAAGTATTAGTAAAGTATAAGTCTTATGCAACTTAACTAGTTTTTTCCCCGAGTTGGTCCGGCTATGCTATCTATATATCTGCCTTCCTGTTAGACATCTCATAAGAGGCGAGCTAAGGTTGAATTAGAGAACTCATCCAGATAGAGATCCGCCGCCTTACCTATTTTTGCCGACATAATGAGTGTCATAAGTTTTAATCTGAAAAGTAAGGAAGACGGTAGACTTTCACAAATGGCCTAGCACCTCGGCCACAAGACAGTCACGCATCTACAACATCTTCGGTGTCTGTAGGTCACGATTATCTCTTACCACGAAGAGAGTTCTGTGCTTGTTCATTGTCTTGTTATATAAAATAAAACTATAAAACTAACGAAAAATAATTTATCTCGGCTAAAGTTCTTGAATTTTAAAATTTAAGGAATTATTTTTTTTAAATTACTTTTACAAGTTTTAGATTCTTCGTCATTTTGGCACCCGTAACCGATGTAATATTTGTTGTAGTCAATTACTAATACAGTTTCGTCAAGATAATACTTGATCTGAGGATCTGTATAAAGTTCAAACAAAAATAAAGATTAAAAACACTAACTGTCAAATTGTTTTATTAGTAAATTCGGACTCAACTACTCCAAGGGTTATTCTGACATTATATTATGTATGGCAGTGTAATAAACTCTACAATGTCAACTTAAACCATAGACTACATTAGTCTTTGTTTATTTATTTAATACAGTAATTGTTACCTACGATTACATCAGCGTAGAATAGTTACTTCGGGCCACTTCGGACAATAGCTTTGGTTGGTTGGTTTGACAACTTAAACACAATTTTTAAGCTTACATTCCTTATTACATTTCTTTAACAAAGACGTATGGCACTCGGAGACTGCCACGGTAAAGCTATTGCGTAAGCAGGAATGAGTCAGCAGATTGCAGGGCAAAGATTACGCATGCGCAGTAACGTCAATACAACCAACGCCATCTAGAGGCGAGTTGCTGAACTAAAGAGACAAGCATGAGCAAAAAGTCATTTAAAGTTCTGCTATTCATCGATAGATGGCAAAACTAGGCAATAACTTAAAAGTATTACCGCTGTGCCAGTCGGAGTAGGGTGTGCTAGGTCATTTTTGTTACGGAATTTCTGGTTCAGTCTCAACGCTCAAGGCCTGCGATAGAAGCTATGCAATAGCTTAAAAAAGTAACCTGTTTAAACTATGGTCTATATATATATATGAATATAAAAGTTAATAAAAATCGATCAAGCGGTTTAACCGTGAAAGTGTAGAATAACATAGACTTCCGCATTTGTAATAGTATGGATATTTTAAAAAACAAGCTTTTATTGGATTCGATTTTTTAATCATAATAACATATTCTACTTTTGAAGCCCTTTAATTTAATACATAATATATTGGTTGTACAAAAATATATTATTTGTCAGTCAGTTGCGGTTGCCAGTTTGGATTTCTTACATTCAGAAAACATTTTGTTTTTTTGTTGATTGTTACTGATATTATGATGTTGAATGAACTGAAAGTATTAAAAGCGAACATTTACAAAGTTCCAATTATAGGATTTGAAAATTATTAGGGAACCTATCTATCTATCTATCTGGTTGTAAGCATTAGTAACAAACGTTAGTTTGAATCCGTGTGGATCGTAGATTTAATCCAAACTTAATAATAATCGGAAGATAGAAACAAATCTTCTTCCAAAGTTACCTTTGTTGGAGGTCGCATTTTCAATATAAAACATCTTTTAGGTAAACATCGGTTCACTCCCTTACGAGTGATGTGTATTTCTGTTGACTTTAAATTTTACTTTCATGTTTACCATACAATACTTATTGAAACAGAGTTATCAAACTCATAATATTTACAATATTCATATTCCCTGTTTGTCTGCCTGCGTAGTCGAGTGGTTCGCGTACACGCCTTACGCAAACGTTAATATCTCTGAGAAAAAGCCATAACAAAGGAATGTAATTGTTTACTTAGAGGTTTGATACATTTTTCGTATTTATCCTAAAAAATGTTTCCAGAATGGCTAGGACGATTTTCATAATTTCTAAAGTTGGACTTAGACATATCCACAGCAAGTATTATAATAATCATTAAAACGTTATATACACACTTATAAATACATACATGCACACATTATAAAAAAAAACCCATGGGACAGATAGAAAGAAGTTAGCCGGCAAAGTTAATATATTAAACATACTTACATTAAAATGTCACTTCATGTTTTAGTGTTCCCTTGTTTCCAGGAGGAAGCTCAAACGTCGTTTTCAGAAATTGAGGCGAATCCTTGGGAAGGGTTGTTGTACTTGAAAATGTCACATAAGATGTATCCCCTTTTCTTCCTATATCAAATGAACCACAGTCAGAAAATTCGTATTCATTAGGATATCTAGCGATAACATGCCAGCTTCTTTGGTACTAGAAACATAAAGGAAATTAAAAGCCTCTATCAAAACAAGGATGAAATAGCTCCATCACTCACTGATGTAATACTCTATAAGATTGTTAAATTATTCTTGTGCAGTGAGACAAACTAAGCGTGGTAGTCTAAGTGTGATAACCTCTATCACACTAGACACATTTTGTTTTCTAACGCTTCATCTGTTTCTGCCAGAGTGTCATTGCTTGCCTCAATGTCACTTAGCGCTCAATGTCACTTAGCGGTATAAGTTAATAGGGATTCCACACGGATTACAATATTGGTTGTAAGCTTTGATTTGCATCCGTGTTGAAAGTATCCAAACTACAAAAGTTATCCAAGTCAAAATTTTGATATGTTTTAAACAAAGTTTCCACCAAAGTCACCTTTGTGAAAGGCGTGATTGGGGCGTGATAACAAGCGTCTGGACCATCCAGATCTAGCTTTAGTATTCGGTAAACATGTGCAAGACGTTTAGTATCACGATTTTTTATAAGCGGCATACACTTTTTACTAGCAAAAAATCTGTTTGTTTTTTCAACTTTTTATACCTACTAAAATATGAACCAATGAAAAATATGAAAATGAAACACCTAAACAAATACCTTTTTGAAATTCCAAATTGAAATTCGTAATTGTAGACGATCATGACGAAATAACTTTAAGAAATAGAAAAAAACAGATCCAAGATTATGAAAATTTTCTCAGCTCATTGCCAGAATAAACGCGAAAAAAATATGATATTAATCCGTTAAGCAAAAACTTTGAAACCCTTTTAACAAATATTGCGTGTACTGAGGAGTACAAAATTCTCTTCTTAATACTACGAATACACTTATAGTTTATGTGTAGGAAAAGTGCAAAACACTAATATTTTTTTATTAATAATGTTTGTAACGTGAATGTGCCCGGTTGGCGATAGGCTTGCCACCTATCACATTGTGAATGTCTTCGGCTAGTCGTGGCTGCCCTGGTTGAGCCTCTTGCTAGCTCTTTGGGGCTATGGGCGTGAATATACTTTTTTATATTAAAAATTAAAGAGAAATTATTTGTAAATCTGACGCTACGTCCACGTTTAATTATTTTTTTCAGGTCAAATCACACAAATTAAATGTAACCTGAAATTAGGAAATTACATTTTCCTTTTATAATTATTGAGATAGTTATTAGTACATAGAAATACTTAAATAGATGCCAGAATAAATGAGTAAAAATATCCAGACTGAGAAATTATGTCATCTTCTTTTCTTTTCTTTCTTTAGGTTTTGGCCTTCACGTTAGTATTTAGCCATTAGTCAAGTAGTAATTTGCATCAAATTTTATATCAATTTCAATTAATTTTAATTAGTCATCAGTCATAAGTCGTCAGTAAGTCATGCCAGGCTCTTCGGTAAAACAGTGGTCTTGTTACATAAGCTCATGTAATGAGTTTTGGCGGCAACGAGGAAATATACGATACGCTAATTTCTTCATGATTATTTCATTTGTGCACTTTCACTGAACAAAATTGTACAAAATGCCACCAAAATTGACTAATTTCACTCAATATTAACACGAAATTCAATAATTATGAAAAAAACTTCGACCATCTTTTCTCTCGATGGCGCCAAAACTCAGTTATGTCATCTTAATATTCATCGCATTACTTTATTACAGAATAGATTTAAAAAATGCAGTTACGAGTGCCAAGTTTATTAAATAAGGTTTTATTTCTTACATTCAGACGTGTTTGATCCATGCCATTGATCTATTTTCAAGTAGTAGTTACTATAATAGTCGGTAAAGCACTCTCCAGTAGAGTCAGTCGAAAGTAAAGTTCGACGTATCTGTGTGTATTTATTTGTGGTGTCATAACTCATAAACGAAAGTACCGGTTTCTATCAATTTTTCTGGTGAGAAGCTGAGGGGCTCGAGATAATTTTTACCTACGGATAAATTTATTATCAGTTGCAGCTTGACCAAATGAACCTCAACGGGATTGATCATTGAAAGCTGAAGAAGATTCGAAATTGAAAGTGTAAATTAAGTTAGACATTTAGCACAACAGAGTGAATAGGCACTCTGCTTATTCACTCTGTTGTGAAAATGCTTAGGTTGTAATATCCTGATACCTGCTCATCATTATTATCATCATCATCAGCCGGAGGACGTCCACTGCTGGACACAGGCCTCCCCCAAAGATGCAAGTAATTACATTCTTTGGCCATCCGAATAAATAAGGAAACAAAACTTACTAAATCTGTATCTATACATACAAATAAATAAAATTAGAGTGTCTTTTTGTAATTTCATAATAACTGAGTTTTACTACATGCGTATGAATGTAAATACAGTACATATATAATATTTTTTTAACAATTTCTGTCGCCTGCTAATTTCTTAAGACGCTGGACTGATTTTGACGGGAACGTTCACTGGCAGGTAGCTTATGTAATAAGGAGAAACTTAGGACACGTTTGTAAAAGAGAAGTGAAATTAACTAAATAACTAATAAACAATATAACATTTTGGTAAATTCCACACCGACAAAGTCACTGTTAAAATTAATCATAAACTATAATTCATTTACAGCAATCACGTTAAAATTATTATCGTTAAAATTAATCGGGACAAACATTATCGGATGGCAAGCTAAATGACAAACACACATACACAAATAGGCACAACAAAGAGCTAACCGTATACATGATCAACCTCTCATTAACTACGAGTATGACAGTTACTAAACCGAGGCTCTTTTTATATCCTTGTCAGAAAGTGAAAATTGTTATACCCATGAATCAGATTGTGTCTTGCAACTGATATAGTTGTGGGTCAATCCCCTCGATAAACAATAAGAATAGTGTACTCGTATTAGTATGAACTTGCTCCACAGAATAAGTAATACATAGCATCACAGATATTTGAACCTTATGAACCTCATTTTCGATATGATATGGAAGGCAAACAAGCAGACGGATTTCCTTATGGTAATAAATTCACGCCACCTAGAGATATAAAAGGTAGTAATGGTGAGTTGTGTACCTGAGGCCGGGATGTAAGACCTCGAGCAAAGGTAAGTTTACTGGCTATCTTACCCTCCAAACCGGAATACATCGCGACATTATGGCAGCAAGAATAAGAAAGGCGGTGGTACCGTTCCGGGCAAGTCGCTGCGAAACTCTACCACCTAGAAGGATACCACGGTGTTAGTAACGTTAAGCCTATGCCCACTTTGTATGAGCTGCCTGGCAGATGGTCTATTCTACAAAAGAGCCCGGATCAAAACGGAGAAGACCTCATATAAGGGTTTCACTCCACAGTTTAGGTATATTCAAGAGGCGTAACTCCTATATATTATCACTAACTTATAAAAACTCTTAATAACCTTAACATTTAAATACAGGTAAAATTTAAATGTTAAGCATGAAATTAACCTTATCCTTTTCATTTTGCTATAACCAGCTCGAAATCAAGGAAAGCTTAGATAAAAGCTTTTAATTAGACTTCAAGCTTTCCTCGGTGCCGGAGTTATTAATTAAAACAATATTAATACTGCAAGTACTAAGATAAAACTTTACAAAGAATTTTATCGGTATATCTTTGTGATGTTATATACTAATACTAGCATCATTCACCTCTTCTGATGGTAAGAAACAGCGACGATGAATACTTTACAGTTTTGGAGATTTTGTAGATGCCTCAGTGTACTGTGGTTGGAGCGTTACGTTTTTTTTTGAATGAGAGTGCAGAGTGCTCAGCCAGCCCAAGACATCATTATTTAGATAGATTGGATTGTTCCTTACAACGCCAGCAACAAGGGCTGTCTCCCGGGAGACCGTATTTCGACTTGATGCTGCGTTCTGGTTACTGGGTGGACTTGATGGAGGAATAGTGGCAGCTCGTCGTTCGGCATTAGGCGCCGGGCGCAAGAAAAATCTTCGTCGCCGAGACCGGCGGTGAAGTATAATGTCCTGTGAGTTTGCGTTGGGAGCGCTTGTGTTTGCCGCGGTTATTGGATCCGGAGGATCCGATAGGACGTGACGGGGTCTTCTAAGTTTAGCGGGCGCGTTTACGGCCGGTGTGTAATCACACGTGGGTGCTAACAGGGGGTTTGGGTGGGGGAGCATTAGGGCTATTTTGCAAGTGTACCGGCTACCCTCCATGCTATAGTCATAATGGTGTCAGGCGCTTTTAAGCGACTATCTCGAAATGATATGCTACCTTTGTGTAGCTCAAAAATATGATAATTATATTTGCGACTTAGAAACCAAATTAGAGTCACTTTGTTGCAGGATTACTGGACTTAAAATATTTACGTAACATCATAATATTTATTACATGTAACGACTCCATCAACTGACAGTGGTAGTCTAGCAATATAATCCTCTGGATAATCCTACCAGCACGGTCTGTTGAGACTAGGTAGTAGAATGCTACACAATAACTCTCCTGAACTTCTACCACCGCCTGAAACATTTTAGCCGCCATAGCAATGCTCGTCATTTTTGTGTTACGTGGTAGAATGTGGAATAGGCAGTGGCTGGCAAATACGATCAAAATCAGAACCAGAACAGACCACCAGGAGAGAAGAAACTTATTCGCTATCTTATCACATAAAAAATCAATGTGTTCTTATATTGTTCTACTGAGAAAAATAACTGCAAAACATTATCTTGAAGAAAATATGTAAATTCAAGGCTTTTAAAATTTTCAATTTTTTAAACTGTATAGACAGAGACTTTGAATTGATAATATTGGCAATAATGGCAACAGATTCGGCAGAGTAACAGCCAATATTAATAATCAATCCTAATCCAAAACTTGCTGTTCAAGATTGATATTTTGATCCATTTTTATGTTATCGCTTGCCTATAACATATCTGTGGACAGGATAAATATGGCAATCAGATATAGGATAGGCCGGCGGATACGCAGGTATATAGATTGCTTGAAATCCATCTTTAGAGATACATTATTAATATTGGCCGTTAGCTAAGTTCTAAAGTGGAAACTACTAAACTTTAACTAGTTCAATGAAGCGAAAATATCGTTACAGTGCCTAGCCCACTTATAGGAAGTATTCCTTTGAGTGAAGAGAATAATTTTAATGGATATGCATTTCAAATATCTGGCTTATAAATTTACACTATAATAAGAACCGTCAAACGTTCACTACGGATCAAATCTCGGATAACATTGTGTCGTAGGGAGCTGTCAGACTGGTACCGATTTAAACTTCGTAGCATTAAAAAACTTGGCCAGGTACCAAGACTGTGGGAACGCTTTTGTACACAGCCTCTGTCCTGGTGGCATAATATAAATAAATACTCAACACCTTGGGGGACAAATATTTTATCGCATTAGAAGTGTCTTTCGCGCAAAATATTCAGTTTAGAAAAAAAAGGAAGGAATCTCAATATAATTTTGGAAGACCTATCTACAATATATTAGATTGTAATTTGTAATCTAGTTTGTATTGTAACTATTATTATTGAAAAAAGACAAGCCCGCTGAGTTTCTTTCGCCGGATCTTCTCAGTGTGTGGCCGCGATGCCGATCCGGTGGTAGTTTAAAAAAATGTCAACGCGCACAAATACCACTTGTATGATTCAAGTGAATAAAGATTTTTCTGATTCTGATTCTGATTCTAATATATGCCTCAAAAACATAGATTTGAAGGATAAAAAATTTGAATTTTAATTCGCAATATGGGGAACCCAATAAATTTATAGTTATTTTACTATTTTTATATATAAATCTTATAGCGGTTTACAGAATTTTAGAAAGACATTTACAAAGTTTCAACATCACAGCTCTTATAATTTCCGAAAAAGTGGCTGTGTTATACGGACGGACAGACAGAACGGCATGACGAATTTAAAAGTGTACCGTTTTTTGGACTTTTCAATGTTCAAATTAAATTAAATTAAGATCAGAATTCAATTAAAATCTATTTAGTTATTATTGTTTAACTGAACTTGATACATCACAGTTCCAGAAATTGGCAAGGCGGTAGATCCCTGTCTAGGCAAATACTGCTCAGCAATCTACCACCAGCTGTTTTAAAGATACCTCGATACACGAGACACAGGCAAACAAATTTATAGTTTAAGATTCCTTTAATTAAAACGAAACATTTACGTAATAAAAATAAGTTTTAACCAAAAAGGTTAATAATTATGTAAGTACTAAAAAGCATTGCACAAAGATCAATGAAAAGCTATTTTTCATCAAAAAAATTAAATCTTTTAAGTAGTAGGAAATTGAATATTCTCGAAATATAGTTTTCATTGAAATATTAATACTAAAGTGATCTGAATACGTCCAGTTTTCCGCATTTCTGTAAAAGTACTATTTTTAATTCCCCTTTGAGGGTTCATTCCTTTTTCAACATTATTTTGATCTGGCAAAGAATTGTGGTTTGAAAATAAAAGATACCAAACGCCTTAAGACGTTAACGATAAAAAGACATTTTCGAATCATCACTGCTTACTTACTTTTTTCGCTGTTCCTTAAAAGTTAGGTTTTGCTTTTTACAACAGCAGGTGGAATAATCAAGTAATAATAATAACTAACAGTGGGCAGTTATTTTAGTCAAAAATATCAACATAACTTTTGAACAATTATTACTTGTCCGATTTTGGTTGCATTTGAATGTGCCCTCTGAATCATAACCTGTCTACCAAAATCTGTTCGTCACTGGCGAGCAATCGCGATCCAAGATTACAAAAAAATATTCAGACCTCTTGTTTAAATTCGATTAAAAGGAATCATATAGATACCGCAATAAACATATAAAAAATAAATATTCAGACGCAGTTGATATCCCTTTTCTTAAGGTCAGTTAATTAGCGGAAAATAACTACTGATAAGTAAGAGACAGCCGTGGCCTATAGAAACCAAAATAAATGATAAAAAAAAACTTAAAAAAAACGGTCAAAATATCAAGAGAGGATTACTCAGCACTTGTTAAAAAATGTGATATGGACACAGAAACTTTCTTGAGTGGTTAGGCGCATATTAATCATAATGAACACAAAAATATGATTCGTCTTTTGGACTTTAATCTCTTTTTCATTTTCTATAAATTTTCTGTTTCTTTTAAAAAAAATAAAAGGTTTAGTAAAAGCCATGCATAAAAAAGCTGTGTCGTCGTATTCGTGTTTGGTGAAAAGTTCTGTCGACGATTTGCCCGAGAAAGAATCGTTCTGTCTGTGAAACGTTCGTAGAGGAAAAGTCCTGTCGTCGAATTTCTCATATGAGAATCGTTCTGTTGCAAAACGTTAGTAGGAGAGAGGTAGTGTCGGTGAAAAACTTATAAACGAAACATTCTGTCGGCGAACCTCCTCAACAGCCTATGGTCTTGTAAGGAATGACCTTTATTTTAACCAGTGGCCGCTTCTTATTAATGGCGTGGTTGAAAGTCAGATGGTCTATTATATTCAGCGGACCCGGACCATAACGGGGATACTAGTAAAAAATAGTATTTTCTTTCTAAAGGTACAACCAACCAAGGGGTAGGCAGAGGTACAACCAAGGCACCCACGACTAGCCGAAGACACTGAGTCCCACAATGTGATAGGTGGCAAGCCTATCGCCAACCGGGCACCTTTCCAATCCCAACCAACATTTATTTTTTAATTAGAAAATTGGAAAAATCCAATTTACTTTTTGTTGGCCGACCCAGGATTCGAACCCGGGACCTCATGTAGTCAAGTCCAACACCCGGACCGCTAGACCACAGACGCGATAAAAAAAATAAGTAAGCAAGAACAAATATTTGAACATGAACACGGAGAGCGCTTGGTAAGATATTTAATGTTTACTTTTCCTAATATTCTGTTGTTTTCCCAATTTGAAACTCTAATATCTGTTTTACCATCATCATTCCTTTAACCCTGTTAAGTGAATAGTAAAGAATGTTAGGTTTTATCACGTACCTCTTTGAAAAAAACAAATAAACAAATTTTAATAGCTAGAAATAACTTTGTTGCTTGACAAATAATCTACGCGGCTCTTTGTAATTCACTTTTGTTACGATACATATTTTTTTGTACAATTTCGTTTAGCTAATGCTGGATATACATGCTTCCACAAATCGCTATAGTCTGGTTAAGTATAAAAACCTCGTGGTTAACAATATGTTATCCATTTAAAAAAAAGCTTCCACAAATCATTACAAACGCTATCGTTTGGATAAGATTTTTGGCTTGGTTGTATATGTTTTTATATATTTGCAAGGATATATATAAGTCGCCGAACCGATTGAATGTCTTGAACTTGTGGCCGCCCGTTGGTCGAATTTTGACTAAAATATATTTTAACATTTTGTTTATAAGAACGCCATCTTCATTTTCAAGACCAACTACTTTGTTTCCAAACTTTTTAGTGGGCCATTTGTGATATTTTATCGTTATCATCATTAAATTTGTTTGTGTGTGTCAAATACATGGTTGTGTGGCTAATGTTTTATTTATTGATTTAATGTACTTCATAAGCGTTGTTGCTGAAAAATATTAGCGTTATGCTCTTCTCCTACACATAAACTATAAGTGCGCCAAATATTATGCTTCTGCGTCCGTGCAATTTTCGTAAAAAGGGGTCCAAAGTTTTGGCATCACGTATTGATATATAGATTTGGCGTGAGCGTTTGCCAAGCGTCCACATGTATGCGTGCTTTCTTTATTGAATTGTGCCTTACGTACTTTCAATTAACAAAAATGTGTATCTGGTCTAACAATGAAATCACATTGTTCTTTGAACCAACATGTAGCACTTAGAATGCCAAAAACAGGGATAAAAAAAGAGGCAACGCATGGAATCATTTAAGTGAAATTATAAAGAAACCAGATAAATAATTTTAAGAGAAATTTAAACTTTAATCATTCATCATCTTCTCTGCCAAATTTGGCGTTTACTTTTATTTTCCCATTTTTCGCTATTTTTAGCAATTAGAAGTTAAATCAAATTATTAGCTGACAATACCAATTGAATCAAATGCTGAAATATCAGGAATGACACACTTTAGAAATAGTGAGAAACTACATTGTATTGCATGCATTTTTACACAGTCTTAATAGTAACAGTCGGCCGACTCATGTACTTTGTCAGCGAGCGCAAACTCCATACAGTTTGCGCTCTCTATCTAAAAGGGTTTGCATTCGTTATTTGTTCAAAATATGCTAAAATGTATTTTATTATAATGTTATACCTACTTGCTGACTTGTAAAGATAAAACAACTAAAGTTTTACTATTAAGGGTTACGACTTTACGGGGTTCAGACAGGTATGCAACTTTGAGAGCTCATATCTTCGAAATGTGACACTTTACAGGTTATTGTCTCAGATTATGTTTTGTAGGTATTGATATCAGCTATCCATTTTTGAAAGAATTATTAGTGAACGTGATTTTGAAATAAAAACAAAATAGTGCGACAGTATAATTGATCTTTTCCATCGTGGGCGCTTAGTAAAACTTCCAAATGTTCATATTTTGCAATGACGAAACACTTGTACTGTTTTACGAATCACTTATAATTTATTATTTTATAAATAGCCTACCATTTTCGCTTATGACAGTATCATCAGGGCTAGAACTTAAACAACTTAACATTATTTTTGATTTATAAACATAAATTCATTTCATAGTGGGTAGAAATCAAAAATATTGTTTAGTTGTTTAAGTTCTAGCCTTATTGATGCTGTCATAAGCGAAACCGGTAGGCTATTTATAAAATAATAAATTATAAGTGATTCGTAAAACAGTACAAGTGTTTCTTCATTTCAAAATGTGGCGGACAGTAGGTAAGCCAAGCTTCATACAAAAATCTTTAAGGTTCTTTATAATGGTTTACACTTTTCAGGTTGTGTTCCGTTTTTATTTGTAAATAAGTTATTCGGCTTGCTGACGTTTCGTTCACAAAAATTTCATGCACTGTGGATGAAACAGCACCTTTTTATTTTGTTATTTTTTCACTGTCGATCCGTCCACCTTTAAAAAATGTTGTTTTATACAGTCAGATACAAAGCTTTAACAAAATAAAGCGATCCGTTTATATGTTTTTAACTTTTAAGATAAAATCTGGTTATTTTACAGTAAATTATTATACATCAAGATCATCAAGTGTTCTAGATTTAGTAAAAAAAATATTTTACATGTATAGTGAAGTTAAACACGTAATAGTATAAAGTTAAAGTGGGTATTATAAATCCAAATATTTTATGGATAACATGGTGACGTTGTTAGCATGGTGAAAATGATTTCGCTCCTATGTGCGGTATCAAGCAATAAAGCTCTATAATGGATATATTAATAAGTATTTCATATACGGCAAATTATACGTTATGAATGATTTTTGTTTGAATCGATTATATCTGTGATTTTTTTTATTAGTAAGTAACGCCAAATCATATAATTATTTACTGTTTATTATTAGCATAAACCAATATACATTTTATTATTACTAAATATCCATTATGATTGACTTCTGTTTTTTTTTATTAAAAATTGTCTTATGATAATAACAGTGATACAAATTGAGACGTCATAAGGCAATTTTAAACCGAACCGTCGTCAAATAGTTGTAATTAGAAAGTCTTGTAATAATATAATATTATGGTACTATAAAACTTTTTCATTTGACTCTACTAAACAACTTCAATAATTTGATAGTGGACGAATCGTCAGTAAAAAAAATTAAAAAAATAGGTCTCGTTTCTCCCACTGTGGACGAAAATTTTGTGGACGAAAGTTAGCAAACCCGTCATCGGCTCCATTAGTAACTCTAAATTTTTTTATTTGCTATTTCAAATTGAAACTTTTAGATGTTAGTATTTGACAACACTGACCCTTGACTGACTTGCCGTGAGTAGGTATATGAAATGTCGGCTTGAATTCAATAACAAAGGAGTTGCACTACTGGTACGTAGAATTTTTAATACTTTGCTTTTTATAAAAATAATGTATGTCCATTCGAATATATAACCAAATTCCTAATAGTCTGAAATCACTTACAGTAAAAAGATTTCAAAAGAAGGTATTTTATTTGCTACTAGGGAAAACGTATTATTAGTGTAAGCAAACTTAAATAAAATATTTTTTTAATAAATTAAAACTTAATATAAGTGAAGATGTCATGACTGCCGAGGAGTTTGTTTCGCTAATTCTTCTCCTGACTGGCTAGGTTTAGAAAAGGTAGTAAATGCATAATATAGGTTGCCCGGTAGTTTGTTTTACCGTTTCTTCTCCTGACTGGTTAGGATTGGGAACGGTGGTAGTGTACAGTAGAAAGGATCAAAATTAGTCTAACTTTAAAACTATTTGTTTTAAATTATGTAGCTTATCAAACATATAAATAAATAAAACATATATTAAAAATATAAATAAATGCTGTGATTTAAATGTTAAAAGTATATAAATATTTAATTCCTTTAAATTTAAATAAATATTTACACACCACAATGTGGTAGAATATGTTCTATGCTTAAATAACTTTGTAACAACTTTTTAACCCACATATTCCGCAAATAAATAATTTTGATTTTCATTTCATTTTTCATTTTTAAAAGCTTAAAGTCCGCCATGTTTGCTTTTCCGAAACAAAGTAACGCAATTGCAAACGAGTGGATGGCGCTGTTTGGATAACCTAATTTATCCAAGCGTTTGTATAGGTTTGTAATTTGTGGCAGACATGCGGATTTAGCATAAAATGTACAGGCGATATATTAATTAAAACATTGGTAAATCATGTATTTTTTCGTTGCTTGTATAAATCTCACATAACTAGCGTAGGTAAGGATGCCACCGCTATACTTAAAACCCTGTCATGCATTAATATGATGACAAAAATGACTAGTAAGAAAAAGTCTTATCTAATTTTTAAATGATAATTGAAGACAAACAAGCAGACGGATTTCTTGATGGTAAGAAATTTACGTCGCCTAGAGACAACAAAGGTTGGTAATGGTGCGTTGCCAACCTGATGCCAGGATGTTAGGCCTCAAGAAAAAGTAAGTTTAAAGTTTACAAGTAAGTTACTTTCCAAACCGGAACTCGTCAACGGCAAGCATTGGACATTATGGCAGCAGGAATAGGTAAGGCGGTAGTACCAATCCGAGCGAGTTGCTGCGAAATTCGACCACCTAGTAGGATGTTACGGTGTTGGCCACGTTAAGCTTATACTCGCTTTTACGAGCTGTCCGACAGGAAGGCAGGTGGTCTTTTCTGCAAAGGAGCCCGGATCAACACGGTGATGTAGATGTAGATGTATGTAGTCTGGAAAGAAAAGAAATATTTATAATCTTAATCTGCCGTAAGGGAACTTATCTAAGAAAGTTTTATACTTGACATTGACTAATTATATTGTCAACAGCGTTCTTTCAAAACTATGATATCACTTAAGATAATCTAAGATAAATTATGAAATAATTTTTTTGCAAGGGTAATTTTGTTCAAAATTAAATAATTGTGTTGAAAAGCAATTTTATCTGGTCGATGATTAATATCATGTTTATAAAGAACTAGCTGTTACGTGCGACTTCACCCGCGTTTCAACCGTTGTGCGATCGGGATTGAAAGTACCCTATACGTTAATCCAGGTGACAATCTATCTCTGTTCCAAATTTCAGACAAATCCGTTCAATCATTCGAGTAACAAACATACACACATCCTTACAAACTTTCGTATTTATAATATAAGTAGGATATCTTAGCAAATAATTCATTTTTTGAAACAACTATTGATTACCTTAAAAATGAATAAGTCAAACTTTAAAGATGGCTACACTATTGCCAACTTTTTAGAACTTTCAAGGGAGAAACAGTTTGTAAAACTTGATTTATGCTTTAGACATTTCTAAAAAATGTAGATGACTTTTTAGGATTTCTGTTTCTGTATCTAAATAGCCATGAGTTTTACCTTTCGGATTAAAAGATTCAGCTTCTTAACAGCTTAGATAAAAATTATGAAAATCTAAGTGTAAAGTGAAAATTTTACGTCGGGAGAACTATGACTTCAATTTTTAACTTGCAATAAAAAACCTATATAGGCGATTTGATAGTTTCTAAGTAAGGTTTAAAAAAAACATATCTAGAGTCTCAACTTTCATAACCATAAAAAATTGTACATACTGGGGCTATTTTTGCTATAATTTGCCTTCAAAAACATCAAGGAATTCTTCAATTCAATTTGAATTTTTTTTAACTTATTATTCGTTTTAGGTTGTGAACAAACTAAAAGATTACGAATAAACTAATATCTAAGACTTAATAAACATTTAGAGGTTATTAAGGTTAAACAAATGAAACGATTTGTAATCGTCTTAAAATTTATGATAAAAAGTTTTCAAAATGTCGACCCTCGTGCTCGATGCATATTCTACATCGTCTTAAAAAGTTTTCTTTTATTCTTATGAATGCTATTCTATTGTTTTTATTTTTCTACCTGTCACAATTTTCTTCATACGAGAATGATTGTCAAAACTCAAAACTGATGTAAAAGTTACTTAAACTTAAAAACATATTAACATTTAAATCTGAACTTTCCTGCAGATATTTTTTTAACCTGAAACGAATAAAAAATTAAACAAAACTTTTTTTATTTCTAAAATAAAATTCTTAAATTTTCAAATTTAAGAATTTTCCACCTTGATGCCTTTGAAGGCAAAATTTAGGAATAATAATAATAATAAGCATTTTATATTTGACCAAAATAGTCGTTATCATACAAATGTTCAAATGTATTTATCTCTCATTATCTTACGTTTTCTAATTTATGGCTAGTAGCGAATTATTTTTATTAATGTATTTTTATTATGTTATAGTTTTTAGGTACTTGGTATGAAGTCGCAAGATACACTAACTAATATGAAGATTCTGATGTTTTCAAATTTATCCTCGGAGTGAAAGAATCATGTATTCAGAAATTATTGGCCCTTCATCCATTCCTGAGGAAGCAGCTCATTACATCAAAACTATATATGATATTGAACCAGGAAATAAGGCAATATTACTACACAACTTCACATTTGGAAGTACGCCTTTTTAATTTTTAAGTCGAGGTACGGTTTCCTGGGAGACCGTACCTCGACTTGGTGCTGCGTTCTGGTAACTGAGTAGAGGAGGTCGAGATATAGGTCCTCGTTGCGAGCGTACCACGGGCACCGGTAGCAGTTCGCATGAACCTATTCTGAACTACTTGTAACTTTTTAAGATGGGACGGGAAGGTATGCGCGAAGACTACATTAAATCCCATGAGTTCAAGCTCATATATAACATACATAGTTGATAATACAATTAATATTGTGCATTTTTGATAGAATACAATATTCATTTATTCATTTAAGAAGTATCATTTAAGAAGTAGAATACAATATTCATTTATTGCGCTATCGTACACAAACATGACAATACGAACATTCGCGCAAGCGCCCTGCACCATCTTACGAATTTTCGATAAGGTCGCATGTCCTGACGCGAGTTTAGAAGTTTTTACACATTCCAAAAAAGTGCGTAACGCCGCTAATGAAGTTTTCACTTACAAAAAAAGGTCATAAGATAAAAACTAATAGGCCTACCTGAATTATTTTTTTATGGAACCGATTCTAAACTATTCCACATCAAACAAAAAAAAAGAATTACGTACCTAAGTCGATTCAGAAACCTCGGCGAAATCGGTATATATACATACAAAAAATATACTGACCGAATTGAGAACCTCCTCGTTCTTTTAAACTCGGATAAAAATCAATGTGTCGCGACATTGGTCTACTGAGAAAAATAACTGGAAAACACCAGCTTAAAAAAATATAAAAATGTAGATGAAGGCTAGTAAAATTCTAAATTTTCAAACTATACAGACTTTGAATTGATAATATTGCCAATAATGGCAACAGGCTTGACAGAGTAAGCTAAGTTCTACAGTGGAAACTCATAAGTTCATTAAAGCGAAAATATCGTAACTGTGCCTAACTCCCACTTACAGAAAGTTTTCCTTTTAGTGAAGAGAATAATTTTAATGGATATGCATTTGAAATATTTTTATATGATTTCTACATACATTCTGAAATTTATTAAATGGAAGGTCTTTCATATAGACAGGTACTTTAATGTAAAAACGTATATATTGGCCCATTTGGCTTACTCTGTGGAGACGAGTCACATGCACAGCAAGATTGATTTTATTCCTTGTATTCATACAGTGTGTATCACATAAGAATATTCAATTTCCTAACATACTAAGTTAATAAATTGAATATTCTTGTGAACATAAAATACCAAATTATCAAAGATATACTGGGATAGTTGAGTTACAACTAAAATTTCTTTAAATTTTCTTCGTAAGGAAATTTTTGGACCTAAGTACAAATTGCTCGCAGGTCTTTATTTTGGAAAATAAATATAGTAGTATAAACTTACTTTTGCTTGAGGCCTAACATCCCGGCCTCAGGTTGGCAACGCACCATTACCATCTTTGGTGTCTCTAGGCGACATGATTTTTTTAACATCAGGAAATCCGTCTGCTTGTTTGTCTTCCAATATCATGAAAAAAAAAGTAGGTATTCATTTATCAGAACTCCCATAGAGAAGAATTCCGTATGGCATGTTGTATGGCATAATTCTGTCAAATTAACTATAACAATCCTGTGCTGTGTCAACATCAGTCAAATGTTGTTTTCTTATTAACATAGAAGACCTTCACATTAGTATTTTGCCATTAGTCATGTAGAAATTTGCATCAAATTTTAATTCAATTTTAATCAATTATAGTTAGTCGTCAGTCGTAAGTCGTCAGTAAGTCATGTCTGGGTCTTGAGTAAAACGGTGGCTTTGTTACTCAAGTTCGTCTTTTGAGATTTGGCAGCAGCGAGGAAATACACGATACACTAATTTCTTCATGATTACTTCATTTGTGCATTTTCACTGAACAAAATTAATCTAATTCCCAAATAAATTAACTAATTTCACTCAATATAAACACGAAATTCAATAACTATGAAAAAATTACGACCATCTTCATTCACGATGGCGCCAAAACTCAGCCTGTTTGCAACTTGATCAATGTACGAGTATGGTCTCCATTGTATCTTTTATTTTTTAGTGATTTTTAAAAACGTAGTGAAATCTACATAGTCCAGAATATTCCAATTAATTTGTACATTGTCTCTACTTACCTCTCATTAGGTATTATACATTTCGTATTTTTTTTGCATTAAATAAATTATTATTGCATTGAAAGAGTGTACGACTTTCGAAATCACATTGTTCGTTTCGTCAAACTTATTCAGTTGTCGATTTATTAAGAAAACGTAAAGTGTCATCCGCTAACAATACGATTTTACGATTGTTCTTATATAACTGGCCTATAGGACACCCATCAAAACAACAGCACACAGTAAGCACGGAGCAGTGGTTGCAGTTAGTTTATTTCTGCAAATTGCGCGATTCTTAACTACACAGAGCCATCTCTTGGCATAAAAAAACGACTTACTAGATATCGATCGGAACTCACGACGGAACTTTAAAAAGAGGAATATTCTCAATTACTATTCTTTAAGTGTATATCTCAGAACTCAATTAAAATCTATTTAATGATTATTTTTTAACCGAACATGATACATCATGATTACAGGAATTGGCAAGATTCCAATCTTGGCAAAAAACTGTACAGCAATCTGCCATCAGTAGTCTTAAGGAGCTGCCAAACTAGAGATCCCTTTGCACACGAGAAACCGGTAAAGAAAGATATACTTATCTAGCTTAAGATTCCTTTAATTCAATTGAAAACATTTACGTAATAAAAATAAGTTTTAACCAAAAAGGTTGTTTATGTTTATATTATATTATGTAGGTACTAAAAAACATTGCACAAGGATCAATGAAAATATATTACTTCATCTTATAAAATTTAAATCCTTTAAGTAGCAGGAAATTGAATATTCTTGAAATATAGTTTTCATTTAAATATTAATACTAAAGTGGTTTGAATACGTCCAGTTTTCCGCATTTCTGTAAAAGTACTATTTTTAATTCCCCTTTGAGAGTTCATTCCTTTTCAAACGGATACTTCTCGTTGCCCCACAGAATTTTCAGAGCAAAACATTCTTTTCATCTGACAAAGAATTATGGCTTAAAAATAAAAGATACCAAACGCCTTAAGACGTTATTGATGGAAAGATATTTTCTGATTATTGCTGTTTCTAAAATGTCAGGTTTTTCATTTTTTTAGAACTGCTGCAAACATGAAAGAATCATCCACGTTGAACTTCCACTAGCTAGTCTTCCCTCCAGTATGCAATACGAAAATGCCAATAGTTTTGGCTTTTTTTCCTGACTGGTTAGATTTAGAAACGGTGGTAGTTTACGGTAAATAGGGTTAAATTTATTTATTGTATTTAAGTAATTGCGTGAGAAACGCACACAAAAAACATAAGGAATAATTAAAAAATGAGCTTACTCCTTTTTGTGAGTCACTTAAAAACAACTTCGCATTTTAGTAATGCTTAATTTGTAACTACGGTTAATTACATACATACAAAATATTATAGTGAGACAAACTTTAAAAATAGCTCTTTGCTACTTGGATTTTTACAGAACTTTTAAGAAAGTAATTTAGTCTTACATGATTCTTGAGGAAAAAAACAAGTATCTTCATCCTCACATCCACTAAATGGCAGGTAGAAGCACAGCCAGGGTATCTACAACGTTTTTTGAGTTTAAAACAAAGACTATATTAAAGACGGAATAATTTTGGTTTGGCATCTGATCATAAAGGTTCTGCTAATCTAACTTTTAATGAAAATTTTAGTGTTGTCGTCGGCCAAAACACATAACCGCGATGCGGTGCGCGCCGCGCCCGCCACTAAAATCGTTGGTTTGCTTTGCGGCATTGCGGAATCATAGACGTGTCTCTGCCATGGAATGTCGAGAGAAACTTATTGGTTATTTGTGATTGAATAGGTATTACTCTGTTTTAAATAAATAAAAAGTGCCGCGCCGCTAAAATCGTAAGTGACACTACTGCCGATTCTAGCGGTGCGGTGCCGCACCGCGGTTATGTGTTTTGGCCCTTTATTAGAGTGCTAAGTTTCAATTTAATTCAATCATCAATTACCTTAATAGATACACACCTAGCGAATATATATATTCGACTTAAAATAAGTATTTGGGCTTATGTGACTTTAGAAAGAATGACTATTTAAAGAATGTTAAGTTTGTTCCTTAAAAACTTAATGGCACATACCGTAAATAAAATGTGATTCACTAACTGGCTGTTTTTACAATAACCGTCTTCGAGGTAAAACTCATAGTTTGTGGTTTTTATGCCAACACTTCACAAAAATTCTTCCAACATTTTAACATTTTTAACTAACAAAAAAAGGATAATTATTGTACTTTTAGGAAACGTTAGTACTCATCGTTGTTTTGAGGAAGTATTGACCAAGCGCAAGTCTGATTTATATTATACATAAAGGATTCCCTACAATAAGTTTATTTATTGTGACAAAACATATATTTCAACTATGATTAACCATGGAAACTTGATACCATGTTTTTATAAAAACGAAACTGTTTTAAACATAAAAAGGTAATAAACAGGAAAAAATATCTTTATGACACCAATTAATATTAAAAACGTATTTTTTAATGTACATAATACTATTTTAATTAAGCATTTACGTAGATATATTTTTTACCTTAGAGGATGTCTTCCAAAGATTGCTTCTAAACATTAACACTGTTTTTATGTAGAGTACTATTATTTAAATTATGCACTTCGGCTTGACACTTTTTACTCTTTTTACACTTTATACTTTCATTTTTAAATTAGCTGCCCTCATCTAAATATAAGCGAAATGATGAATTATGTATTATATAGTTGCTATATCTTTAAAATACATTCGGATTTCCGAGTTTGACTAACATAGCCGAAGCGCATAATTTAAATAGTACTACTATATATTTATTTAAATTAAATTGTATTATTTTTTATGGAGGATATTGAACAAGCACATAGTTTTCCTGATGATAACAGAAACGTATTGTACAAGTGTACCTGCTACCCTACCCCGCCCTCCAGACTGGAACATGATAGAGTCATTATAACAATAGGAATAGGTAAGGCGTCGGATTCCTATCTAGTGGTTTTATTGGTAACTATCCACTTAACCGATGCTCGCCTATTACGAGCTGACCGTTAGGGAAGCAAAATATGGTATATTCTACACTGAGGACCGAGAATGATGGTATACTCTAAACAGAAGACGGAGGAGAAGATGAGAGAAAAAAGTTTGTCACAAAAGTCTTAAAAATGTAAAACTTCAAGATTCACAACAAGATATTCGAGTATTATTCCTTCGACTGCTGACCCACGATATACTTCGTAATTACCTATTGTAGCTTGTAATGATGTTTTTACATGTTTATGCTAATACGTTAAAAACGCTCAAGAAACGCAATTCCCAACAATACACTAGTTCACATACAAAGTTCAACATGTGTCATTTAAAATGTTTTGTATCATTTGTATTTGTGTCTTTTCTACATGCGCATGCTGGAGTGCCAACCAAAGAATGTCCTATATACGAACCAGTAAATAACTTTAATTTTACAGCGGTAAGTAAGAGTTATGATTTTTTATCCACCCTAACCAGAACTTTTTCTGGAACAGAATAATAAGGCTTGTAATTGTATAATGTCATACAGTAAGGACCCTTCTATTTTATAAATGCGAAAGTCTATCTTTCTGTTTGTCTGTCATGCTCTCACGTTTAAACTGTTACATCATTTTTTTTAATTTGCACAAACTTTGCATAGATAAAGACCCAAATTCCAATAATTATTATTTAAATTAAAGTTTTAAATTTGTGTGCAAATCTGTTTTTAGTCTTTTTTAAAGGAAGCGTTTATTGATATAGATCAGACATAGGTCTGGGATGAACTCCGAAACTACTAAAACTACCAGTGTGAAATTGAATTTTAGCTAAACACATAATAATATACCTTAAAAGTTGAGTGACCTTTTTAAAGAAAAAAAGTAAGTATCACGCTCATATCCCCGAACGGGTAGGTAGTGGCACAACCAGGACACCCACGATTAGCCGAAAACACTAAGTCCCACAGTGTGATAGGTGGCAAGCCTATCGCCAACCGGGTACATATCCAATCCCGAGCAACAATTTTTTTTTAGAAAATTGGATAAAAAATCTTTAAAAACAGGAGAATGAACAAATGATTAAATGCCTAATCAAATTATTATGCCTAATCAAACTTAGAATAAATATAATATTTTATCTAAAGCATATATTTATTTAATTTACATGAGGTTATTAAAAACCTGTGTTTTGTATCAATTTATTCACCACACTTTTGTGCTTTTCATATTGTGGAGTGTGGTATATAAATTGTTTCAAGAATGGAATCCCACCAAACACCGACGATAGGAAGTATAGAAACTATGTATTTTGTATGTTGATGAATTTCTCAGATAATAGTAAAGCGATTTTAAAAACATTTTTGTATTATACTGATCTGAACCCCTAAATCTGAATCTGATAATGGAATCCAATGCTTATTTTTGTGTACTTAGACGACTTATAATATTGGAATCGGAACAGGCCTTTTCAAGAGCGTCGCCATCCGATGACCTAGATGGAGGGCAAGTTGATACGGAGATTGAGAAAAAAATATATTGTAGATTCTGTCGGGAGCTTCGGGCCCTCGACTTTTTGACTTGCCTTGCATTTCGCTCTAAATAGTAGCAAACTAGTAGGAAAAGTACTAGAATAACCGATCAAGTTAAAAACATAAGACTGTTTGCTTTATCATTTTTTTAGAATCTCTAGGAGGGGGGGGGGGCAGCTGCCCCTCTTGCCCCCCCTTGGCGACGCCCTTGGGCCTTTTGCTGCACTAATTAATTTGAGAGTGTTAAATAATAAATAGTAAAATGCAAGGTAATTATTTAAATAGTAATTTATATTAAAGAAGATACGAGTACATAATTATTTTATGTATGTATGTGGAAGATGATATATTATAATTTTATTTATTCAAGTAATCCACCAAGTATGTAGGTTGCTGCTCTATAATAAAAGCCTTTTCTTTATGTTGCTGGTTTAGCTGCAAAAAAAACATATTTTGTTCACTTTAACACAAAAAATATTGCGACGAAAAGAATAATCTGCAAAGGAATGACGGCCAAAACATTCCATTGAAGTCAATCAAATGTTATGACTCATATTAAAACCCGACTGATACATAAACTAATGGTTTCTTTATGTAGATATATTTTGCCAGTTATAACATTGTAGGACTAAAGTGTCTTCGTATAAGTAGTGCCCTGATTGCTTCTCCCTCTGACTTCAGCGATAAGAGCGTGAAAACATTATCATCATGGCGTTATGACAGTTCCAAGTTCAAGCCCATGGGAAAGCAAGCCGATAAACTAGCACAGTCGGGCACAACAATCTGGCCATAGGACAGCGACGATCTATAACATCTATAGGCCACGGTTGTCTTTTACCGGGTGCCGCGTACTTGTCTTATGCCCTATAATAAAAAAGTATTTATTTATGTAGTCTTCTCTTTTTCAGTTGATGAGTGGTATTTGGCATGAAGTAGCCAGATATCCTAACTACTTTCAAACGGCAAATTGTGTCTCTTACGAGTTAGTACCTATAGAAGAAAACAAAAGAATGTTACAGCTTCTCGGTTCTTTAAACATTTCTAAGGATTCCCCTGATTTTATTGAAACAATATTGGAAAAGGACCCTAACGCTGGAGATAAGGGTATTGTCTTACATGAAATATCATATGGTAGTAAGTATCTTTTGTAATTTTATGCTTTCCGCTCATCTTGGCCCATTCTACAAGTGTTAAATATACATACATATAGATACATATCTTAACGCCAAGTTCCTTAAGTGGTAGGCAGAGAATGTTGAATGCCAGACCTCACGATCCTGACAAACCTATCTGGCTTCCTTCACATTTAATACCCTTTTCATAAAAACACGCCGATTCCGGAAACTCTTGACACAACACTCGGATAATATCTAAGTGATCTGATTGTGGAATGTCAACCTTGGTCTTCCCATGTACCTACATCCGTCCACATTCGCATTGTATATCTGTTTGTAAAATATAAATGGTATGAAAACTTATAAAGGTTTTAAATACGTAAGGTCAAGATGTTCGTTTCTTTTTTTGCAAAAACCTAAAGAACTTTTTGTTTTTTTGTCACTGAAAGCGGAAATCTTGCAGATTCGACATGTTCCTCTGTTCTACCGTCTGTATGTCAAATGCAATTTGTTCTCAAACCATAAAAACAAAACATTTGAAACTTTTTAAGTAGAGGTATTTGATGAACCACTCTAGGATATATAAAAATAGCCGACCCTGCAAACTTTCAACATTAACAACTACTAACAGTTTGAAAGGATCAAAGCTGTTTTCGATTTTCTCTGCAGTTTTCCCGGATTTTCGTTTCATAGAACCTTATCCTGACAATAAGTAACACAACAAAAAATATTAACAAAATAGGTCTATACGTTCTGGCGTAGTGCGATGAATACCCGAAATGGGATTTAGCTTATATTTACATACTAGCTGTGCCGGTGAAATTCGATTCCCTCGTTCAGTTTGTATGGAAAAAATTAAAATGGTGCATTTTCTGGTTTCCTCTCAATCGAACGAGATGAAAATAATTCTTTTTTCGTCTCCTGGTTCTCAGCTACCTTCCCGTAAATTGTTAGTAAAATCGCTTCAGCCGTTTTATACTAATAAATTGTGTAACTAACACGTTTTTCTTTAAATATGTTACCGGGCAAACCCGATTTCAGGACAAACTAGTTTTGCCTAGGCTAAACTGGTTCATACTATACACGATCGGATAAACTGGTATAGCCTAGGCTAAATTAGTTCAATTTAGCTTTAATAGGAAAAAATTGTTTAGGCTAGGCCAAACTACTCGTAGTTCATCTTAATATCAGTACGCACACATACAGGATAAACTGGTATGGCCTTGTCTAAACATTTTAAAATACCTGCAAAGGTAAACCAAATGAGTATTTTATAAAATTTTAATTATTAGTGGTAAAAGAAGATACTCCGTAATTGAAGAATAATCTTATATTTTATTAAAATGTAATAATATTTCATTAAAACTAATGGTACTAACGATTATGGTACCTAATACAAACAATCACAGTATCGAATATTATTATTTCACTTCGAGCTGTCAAGATCTTATTGTACTAATTGGAAGTAGTTTAGCCAAACTAATTTATACAGGGTGTGTGCATACTTATTTTAGAATGAGCTAGTATGGCCTAGCCTAAACTTATTTATCCTATTGGTCTTAGGATGATAAGAATAATCTTATATTTTATTAAAATGTAATAATATTTCATTAAAACTAATGGTACTAACGATTATGGTACCTAATACAAACAATCACAGTACCGAATATTATTATTTCACTTCGAGCTGTCAAAATCTTATTGTACTAATTGGAAGTAGTTTAGACTGGGCCAAACTAATTTATACAGGGTGTGTGCATACTTATTTTAGAATGAACTAGTATGGCCTAGCCTAAAGTTATTTATCCTATTGGTCTTAGGATGATAAGAATAATCTTATATTTTATTAAAATGTAATAATATTTCATTAAAACTAATGGTACTAACGATTATGGTACCTAATACAAATAATCACAGTACCGAATATTATTATTTCACTCCGAGCTGTCAAAATCTTATTGTACTAATTGGAAGTAGTTTAGACTGGGCCAAACTAATTTATAAAGGGTGTGTGCATACTTATTTTAGAATGAACTAGTATGGCCTAGCCTAAACTTATTTATCCTATTAGTCTTAGGATAAACTAGTTTGGCCTAGGCTATACTAGTTCATCCGATCGTGTAATGGAGGAACTAGTTTAGCCTAGGCAAAACTAGTTCATCCTGGAATCGGGTTTGGCCGGTAACATAAACATTATATAGAAATAGATAGTTAAGTATCCGACGTAAATAAAAGATGTTTGGACACATCGTAAATAAATCATTAAGAGCCCTTACCATGAGTTTGTATGAAAACTGGACCGAAAACGCTAGCGATATTGGTAAGAAAATTATTGAACGTATTTTATACCAACTCCTGGTAAAGGCTCAGATGATTTCCGCCGACCACAATCATTGCGCAGGTTGGTAAAATTATGACTTGTATTAGGTATGTCATAGCATGAAAACAATTGAAGAACGTAATTTACAAATTTTTACAGGAGCAAATAATTAAAAACGCAATAATATTTAAAACTAAATAAAAAAAGGCGATCATAGGCTTACTTTCGCTAACACCGTGACATCTGACTAGGTGGTTGACTCTCACAGCGACTCACCACCACCACCTTACCTTTTCCTGCCGCCATAATGTCAGCGCTTGTCGTTGACGTGTTCGGAGGATAAGGTAGCCGGTAAACTTACTTTCGCTTGAGGCCTAACATCCTGGTATATGGTTGGAAACGCACCATTACTACCTTTGGTGTTTCTGGCAGCCTGAATTTCTTACCATCAGAAAATATATCTATTTGTTTGCCTTCCAATGTCATAAAAAAATCATTAAGTTTGGAGGATCATGTAAATGTAACCCTGCATATTTTTTTAACATTATCAATATTATTTCCAGCTCCTAGAAACAATATCACCATTCGAGAATACATATTAGCAATGGACTACAACAAATTTTACATCAGCGCGGAATGCCAATATGACAAAAGAGCAAACACGTTTAAGGGTAAGATATGTTTTAATTGTTCACTCGGACTGTTTTTTTTGTTTGGCATTAAAATTTTCAGCGAGTACCTAAATAATAATCAGTACAAGCGGTCAAACCGAATTTTCGTAAATTATTTTTTACACGTTTTTCCTTACTTATAAATTTCTTAATTATAAAAATAATCATAATACTGATACGTGAAGAAAAACGTCGGACCCGTTTTTAAGAAACGGAGTATAAAATTTGCGACATATACGAGGGCCATTCAATAATTTTTTAGCCTAAGAAAAAATAAAGAAAGTTTTGAGAAAGTAAAGTTTTATTTTTTAACATAGTCTCCTTTCAATTCAATACACTTGGACCAGCGATGCTCCAACTTTTTTAACCCGTCAAAAAATACGATTTCCCGAGGTCTTCAAAATAGGCCTCTGTGGCAGCGATGACCTCATCATTCGACCCAAATCTTTTGCCGGCGAGTGACTTTTTCAGTTTTGGGAACAAGAAAAAGTCGCATGGAGCCAAGTCTGGAGAATATGGTGGATGGGGCAGCAATTCGTAGCGCAATTCGATCAATTTGGCTATGACAACGGCGGAGATGTGAGCCGGTGTTGTTGTCTGGTGTGAGCAAACGCGGCACCCATCGAGCCGACAACTTTTTCATACACAATTCTTCGAGCAGAATATGATGCACTGTCCCATCTGCAATGCCTACAGTCTCAGCTATCTCGTGAATCTTCAGTCGCCGGTCTGCCAACACGAGATCGTGGATTTTTTTTACGTTTTCTTCTGTAGTAGCCGTTTTCGGTGCACTTGGGCGTGGCTCATCAAAAACCGACGTGCGGCCACGAGCAAACTCGTTGAACCAATTTTTGACGGTCGCCATCGAAGGAGAAGAGTCACCGTACACAGCATCCAAGCGCTCTTTAATTTCGCTGCCCGTTTTCCCTTCCAAAAACAAGAATCTAATCACCGAACGATATTGTTCTTTTTCCATTTTTGCAAAACCGATCGAAACGCTCGCTTCCAAAGGCTGTCGAAACAAAACAAATGAAGGGAAAAGACTGAAAACTACTTGATAGACTTCAAAAAGTATTTACTGCACGATAGTAAAACTCTTTTGTAACAACAACGCCATGGGGCGTTAAGGCTAAGCAATTATTGAAGGCCCCTCGTAGTTTACGTGTAGGAGAAATGTAGAACGCTAATAATTTAAAAACTTTAAGATGAAGGAATAGTTATTTTAATGCACTTCTACAATATGGATATCAAATGAAATGACACATTAAGAGAATTTTATTTATTTAAACTTAGCAGATTTTACAAAAATCAATAAGTAGGTACCTACAAGTTTATTTACGCAAAAAATCGCACGGCAAGCTTTTATGGTCATATAAGTTGTGTATAATGAGGTTGTAGGCCAATATTTGTAAAGTAAAAATATATTCTTTTTCTTTTTAGAGCATTTAAACATAAACTTGTTCTACTTTTTTATTTTAATTTATTTCAATAGTAATGCTTGTAAAGTGCATTAAATAAAAAAAACCTTACACATAATATTACCATGCATTTGACATACACAAACATAAATATTGATAACTACGAAAAATCCCAGGTGTCGCACAAATGTTTGGAATCAAAGTAGTTGGTCTTGATAAATGAAGATGTATTAAAAAAGATAAATAACAATAACCTTAATAATGTCTGAACACTATATTTTAATAATTTATATTGAACGACCAATGGGTGACCATTAGTCAACATAAAGATGTTTTCAAGTTAGAATTTTGCGGTTTATAAATTACAGACGTTTATGTATTATAAAACAAATGGTCCAAATGATTTTCATAACTTTGAAACTCGAAATTTTGGCCATCTAAAGCGGGGTTTTCGATTTTATGGTATGGGATAAGATGTTAAGTTTGCAATGACAGAATCCAGGGGGAACTATTAGATTATAAAGACTTGGTCAAAAATTAAAAACTAAACATAACATTTGAACACTTTCCATTGGTCACGCTCAAATCGTCAGAATATTAAAACATACACTATCCTGCAAATTTCCTGAGGACCATTTTTTTAATAATCTGCCATCCCACAACGAAGGTCCATAACCGTATGGTAAGGCCACAAGGATTCTCCCCACAAGAAAAGAAAAAAAAAGGAAAAACATTTATTTGCGGAATATGAGTGTTACAAAGATGTTACAAAATTATGTAGGCGTTTCTACATATTCTACCAAATTGTGGTGTGCAAATATTTAAATAGTTGTTAATTAAATTAGTTATTTTAATAATTTACTTACTATTTAAACACTGCTTATAGTATTGATTACATGATTATTTATTAATACAAACAATTTTTAGAATATAAATTAGTTTTTCAACTAATAATATTTCAACAGTACTAATATTACAAATGTTAAA
>NJDC01005964.1:131265-145403 GCA_002245475.1 Calephelis virginiensis | reverse complement strand
TAAGTTAGTTTAGCTTTAGCGGTGACACAACAAAATCGGCACCACTGAGGATTCAAGTCCCGTGGCGAAATTTTTAATTCCTTTCTAACCCGTTAACGCGGGTAGTTATGTCCTATAGATACACAAAAGTTACAGGTTCAAATCCTGTCTGGGGCGAAATTTTTTCTTTCTGTAAAATTTATAGAAAATTTATCCCAAGCACAGGGCAAGTGCTAAAATAAAAATAGTAAAGTAGTTTAGTACATATGATATTTACCAATTCCATTAATACGTAAATTATATTTTGAGAAATAATTGCATGAAGTACATCTTTTATACTTAATGGTGATGTTACATAACATTTCAACTTAATATTGTATAAGTACATACCTATTTCAAGAGTTTTTATTTATTAATATTATCTTGATGGAATATGACATAATTGCTAAATAATCCGCTTTTGTGGTAGTAAGAGATAACCGTGGTCAATAGATACCATAGATATTACAGATGCGTTGCTGTCCTGTAGCGTGGATGTTGGACCTATTTGTCTAACAGTCGGCGACCCGGACTAGATCTTGACGCTGTTGTTACAACAACAGGACAGGGGTAGGTGGTGAATCACTTGTTGGCAATCATGAATATATCGAGTGTATTACTAATTATACTAAACTAGCTGCTACCTGCGGCTTCGCCCGCGTTTTCACAGAAACCCGGTGTGCGATCGGGATTTAAAATAGCCTATATGTTAATCCAAGTCACAATCTATCTGTCTTCCAAATTTCAGACAAATCCGTTCAGCCATTCGAGCGTGAAAGAGTAACAAACATCCATACATCCATACTTACAAACTTTCGCATTTATAATATTAATAGGATTATATCACGTTATCTTAGTTGTATATCGGTATGTAATTATTTATTACGTCTGTAAATAATCAAGTTATTTTAAGTAATTGCTACTACTAATATTGTTATTTTTTTTTTATAATATTGGAAGGCAAACAAGCAGACCGATTTCCTGATGGTAAGAAATCACGACGCCTAGAGACACCAAAGGTGGTAATGATGCGTTGCCAACCAGAGCCCGGGATGTTAGGCCTAGAGCAAAAGTAAGTTTATCGGCTACCTTGCCCTCCAACCGGAACACATCAACGGCAATCATTGACGTTATGGCGGCAGGAATAGGTAAGGCGTAGTACCAATCCGGGCGAGTCGCTGCGAAACTCTACCCCCTAGTAAAATGTCACGGTGTTAGTGACGGTAAGCCTATGCTCGCCTTTTGCGAGCTGCCTGGCAGGAAGGCAGATGGTCCATTCTGCAAAGGAGCCCAGACCAACACGGGAACAACCGCTTTAATGTTATGTTGAGTTAAGAGAAGTTTCAATGTTGACTGATAAGATTATATTATAAATATTACATAATTGGCGGTAGTCCGCAGTCGTCGTTAAATTTTGAAGCAGAAAATATATTTGGTTATATGAGCATGGTTTGTTTTATTGGAAGACTTCAACACAATATCCTCTAAAATTGTTGTTGTTGTAACACAGCTTTCTATCACCAGTTGCCTTCTTAATAATGACCTATTAAAAAAATACTCGCTTCTTATCAGTTTAAGTTTTTTATTATTTTTTGAAATTTACCCATGTAGTAAGGCTATTAAAAAAGTCAAATTATCCGGATAAACATTAGCCGATATCAGTTTTAAGGTATAATCTATTTATATTACACAACTGTTTTGGAGGCGTAAATAAAACATAATTGGCTCTTTCGCTTTTTGTTTAATAAAATATAATATTATGAACCTAAGAAGGTGGCCGAGTGTTACTGTAAGTCGTCCTCGCCCACAAAGGGTCCTGTCTATCTGGAAAAATATAATTGATAATATGCTTAATTTAATATTCAAGACATTTAAAAAATATAAATATTTTTACCATAAAACTAACAAATAATTATTCAAATAAGCCACCCCGAAGCATTTTTGGTGTAAAAGTACCCATAACACTAGCGGCATTACCACGTTGGATGTCCAGCGCGAGTCTTTGCACCAAAAATGAGCCGGAGCGGGTGACATGCCCGTTATCTCGGAGCCTGTACCCTAATTCGTAAATGAAGCATTTAACTTCATGGCACATTGTTCCCATCGTCTCTACTGCAATAGGAATAAACAAATAGGTATTTTTCAGAGCTGCACATTTTTGGTTTTTTCTACATGCTGCATCCTCAGCAGCCGCTGCGGGTGACAATGTAGTACGATTAAAATGACTCGGAGCAAAGGTACTAACGCAAATAGCATCCCATAAAAAGCACTTACTCTTTTTCCAGGGAACCAAAGTCATACCATCTGATCTCTTTCCATCAGATCGACTGAGACCAGGTGGTTGAAGGACACAAGGGACATTGGCAGAAACGAGTGCCCTACGAATACATCGTTGAGTGCATGATGTCTAGGAAACCTACCAGAACAACGAGTGCAGCTCAATGCGTGGTGGTGGACTCAACCGTAGACCCGCAAATACATCTGTGTGGTTCGCATACATTGCAACCTAAACGAAGAACCACCACTACACGCAGAGCATCAGGCCGAGTGACTGCTTAGAGTCTAGCTGAATCCGACCCTACTGCCTCTTCTTTAATCCGATCAACAACTCTCTTTGCTCCAATGTCGTCCCACGCTCCTTGGGAACATTGAGCTACAGGGGTTCCAAAGCCTGAATTAAATTACAACCAAGTAGAAACGGCTTCCATCATAAATTGAATGCTTGATCTGTCACCATTTGGAGAGATTAGTTTAGTGACTAGATCAACAACTCCATGAGCAGAAGCCAGAAAAGCTAGCAAACAAACGTCTTGCATTCTACGTATTCCTAAGCACCATGACGTACCGGCAGTGCCGCTTGACTCCATTGAGTTTCACTGAGAGAAACATTTAAGATTGTTTCTAAAATATTTTTCAAAGAATTATCAAATGCAACAATCTCTTCTAGGCTAAACCAAGAAGAAGATAGTTAACCTTTGGTAATACGAAACAAGTTCGCAAAAGAATAAGCGGGACGTCTGCTGAAAGATCATTTAAACGCGCTTGTGTTTTAAGTAGAAGTTCGTGCCGGATTTTAATCGCATCAGGGACCGCGTCAAGAAAAATAGGTGAGCCTAATATAGTGAAGGAGTTTGAAGATTTTTTTTTCGATACTTGGAAGAAGAGCATTAAGTTTAGAATAATTAAATTGACCAAGTTCTCGGAAACGAGGAATTAATATCTGCAAATCACGACATACTTCGTCTAACTTTCCGGCAATAGTTCCGTCATCTAAATACCAAAGGTTGAATAGTGATCTGACCTCTAAAATGGAATTATAAATGGCTAAGCAGAATGCAAGTGTATCTAACGGATTTCCCTGCTGCGCTCCCACTTGAGAAAGTATACAGTTGTCTTCAAAGTAAAGATTGGATGGAAATCTCTATACTTGATAAAGAAAGGGGTATAGAGATGGAACAACGGCCTTAATTTCATTTGATAAAAATCTCTCTTCACAGAATTAAAGGCTTCTTTAAATCGAGTCTTACTATAACCGAATCGCAATTTTTGCAATCCAAAGCAAAAGAGCGTGCATGCATAATTACAGCATGAATAATTACAGCTTCACAGCCTAATGGGGTTCTAAAACCTAATTGGTGTGGCGGCAGCAGCACTTATAGTTCTTGTTTCACTGCATAACAAGCAATTTTAGCTGTCAAACGTCGAATGACGCTCCCTACAGCTATTGGCCTACCTCCACCATCTTTTTCGTTAGAACACAGAGAGACGCTCCATATAGATACGGGCAAACATCGTGGTTTAGCTTACCACTTCATAAAAAGTTACACATTTCTAAAATATCTTCTAACAAGCGCCGTCCAGAGTTGCCGGTGGAAACTGCTGTAAGCTCCTTATGATGACTAGGGTGATCCATCCAAACCACCCGCCGATCCGCTATTGAATGAACCAATGGCACGCACAATGTCTTCTACTGTTCTGTTTTGTAATGTCTTCTAATGTTCTTCAACTTTAAATGGTAACGTTGAACGTTAAACCGATCATATTTGTATTTTTTAATACTTTAATACTGGAAAAAGAGTGCTCTAATTATAGACCAGTGAATGTTTTTTTTCTAGCTGTAACAAATCTAGATTGTTTTCACAAAATATAAAACAGTAACTAGTCTATATTTTATAATATAACTTTTTTTATGATATTGAAAGGCAAACAAGCAGACGGATTTCCTGATGGTAAGAAATTCACTTCGCCTAGGACACCAAAGGTGGTAATGGTGCGTGGCTTACCTCAGGCCTTGAACAAAGTATTTGTACCGGCAGATTTCACTTGCCGCCATAACCACGGCACCCTCGACTAGCTAAAGCACTAAGTTTCACAAAGTGATAGGTGGCAAACTTATCGCCAACCGCCTACATATCCGGTCAAGGTTTTTTTACTAGAAAATATACATTTTCTCTTTTTTATTGTTGTCTGACATGGAGATGACCATGTCAGACAACAATAAAAAAGCGAAAATGTATATTTTCTAGATCACACACTCACTAGATCACAGAGGCGATATTCAGCATTTTGCAAGTTATTCTGAAAAAGTTAATAAATAGGTAGATATCTAAATGAATTTCTGCTTCAAACTGTGGGACGTATGAATTAATATCTTAAGGAGAAGATGAAGTGTTGATGCAGCTAATTGTTTTTGAAGATTCACCTGAATTTGTGGAATCCATCTTCAAACTCGCTCCTGACGCTAATTACAAAGGCACATTAATCCACGAAGTCTGCCGAGGAAGTATGTTTATTTCATACTAGCTGTTTACCTGTGAGTTAATCAGAGGAAATCAACGTAGAATATATTTTCGTACAAGCTATAAAACCTCATTACAGTCTTTTGGGGTTTGTTTTTGTTAAAGCCTATTTTGATTCCTTAACATCATTAACATCAAATTCCTTCAAAATTACTCATTGATTTAGTCGTAAAAGTGTGGCAGACAGGTAGGCAGTCTTTCGCATTTACAATGTAACTATGTATCTAGTAGATTTAAAACAATAATTATTTTTTTAAATTGAATAGACAAAAGTTTTGCTCGGTACATACATCGGCATTCGGCATGTTCTACGGCATGCGCCGAAAATTAGAATACACGCAAAGAGAGAAACATGCAAAAACTTTAAAAATGTTGGACCCATATTGAAAGACACATTCGAAAAAATATAATAAATGGAAACTAAAATCCAATTGTAAGAAAACGCTTAAAAATGTACAAACTTCCTGCTGTATAGAATAGACAATCTGCCACTCTGACTGGCAGCTTGTGAATGGTAAGGAATGGCTAAATAGGTCTTCACCAAAAATAATGTAGATAGTACGCACTCGGATCAACCGAATCATTTGTTCCTGAAACCATAATGATAATGTTATTTTCGGGTCCTAAGGGTAAAAGATAGCCTGAATACTTAGCACAATATGGCTAACACCTCGGCCACATGAGAGCGACGTTTCTATTACACCGAAGGTGTCTATGGATCTTGGTTATCTCTTACCACCAGGAGAGCTATGTGCTAGCTCGCTTACTTCTCACAATTAAAAAAAATCATACCAATGTAAAAATTGTACTAAAATGGGTTCATCAATAAAGAGTATCGTAGTATTTATTAAGGCATGGTTTAACACTGGTTGTCTGTTCACACCAGTAAACCAGGAACATGTAGGTAGAGGCATACAGCTAGAACACGTACGATTAACTGAGCCACCACAGATTGCGCCACTTCATATTGTAGGCCTAAATAAGTATTTAGACCTACAATCTTATGCGGCAAACCTATCGATAATCGGGCACTTATTCCAAACGGGGCAATTTTTAAAATTAGTACACAAGAAAAATACTTTTTGAGTTGGCGACCCTAGCGTTGCAATTTATAACTTCAACTAATTTATAATTTAAAATACAAGTTAAAGTGCAAGTAACCAACAAAATAATCTCCCTGATTTCCCAGGAGTATCAAGTTCTCAAAAGGAAAAATCTTGAAAGTATGCTATTTAAAATAAAAAAAAATCAAATCGGTACAGAAGTGACGGAGAAATCGAATATGAAAAAGGAGTCAAACATGTAACCTCCTCCTTTTTTTGAAGTCGATTTAAAAGCTAGTATTTAAAAAGGAACTAAAGATTGGTGACGGGATCAAAAATAGCTTTAAAATTATATAATATGCTTAAAAATATAGCATTAAGGGAATATGTTCATTTTTATTACGCAATAATCATCGTATAATGAGTTTTTTTTAAAAACCTTGATTATTATGAATTCATTAACATTAATTTTTTATTCATAGACTATTATTATAAACACAAAGTAGTTAAGTCTTTTCGAGTAAAGTAAGACAACGTTGATATTTAAAGCCTTTGTAAAGTATAGCCTTGGTCAGTTATAAGAATACTACTCGATCAATCTAACAACTGAAACATATATTTAATAAATAAAGCCTTTTCAGTATAGTATATAGAATAATAAATAATATAAATTAATTCAAAATGTACAAAGAAAACATTTTTGTATTTTTAATAACTTTTGTTATTTATTCACAAGCATTAGTGCTGGAGAAAGAGTGCCCTAATTTTACTCCTGTGGATAATTTCTCCTTGAAAGCTGTAAGTAATCATGATTATTATTTCTTAAAGATATTGTCAAATCATTTTCTTGGTTTGAGTAGTCAAAGTATCTTCACGCACATTTCCCCAAGAGTGAGGCAAAGGTACTACATGCAACTAGGAGAATACCAAAGTCCTCCAAAATGATTGGTAGAAAACCTATAGCCTAGCGGGTAGCGATGTTTTTATTACAAAATTTACCCCAACCAATGCACAAACCTGGGACCTTTTGCAGCCAAATCAAACACCGCTAGGTCACAGAGGCGGTCATTAATCTAGAATTATAACTATTGTTATCATTTTCATAAATTTCGTTAATAAATCCATTCAAAGCTTTCGTCTTGGTCTAAGCCAAAAATAAATAATAGACTTATATAAAGAATCGATTATTACTCTTTTGTTAGTGTTGTTGATGTTGTTGATGTTGTTGTTGTTGCTGCTGTTTTTATTGTTGTTGATTTTGTTCACATCAAACACCTTTGTGTTGTTTTAAGTATACATCGAGACAGAAAACGACTTTGTTTTAGACAATATAGTGACTTTCAAACTATTTATTTATATATAGTTATTATTACCCCACCAAAACATATTGTAAATAACTAGCCAAGCCTCGCTGGAGCTGCTTGTTTATTACTAAGACGTAATGAAATCTAGACAAGTGCCAAGTCTAAGGTTCCTGTTTCCTTACCTTTTGGCGAAATTTCACTTCTTTTTGTAGAAACGGGGACTTATTGATTTATTTTATTAGATTTTATTATAGACACAGTCTTTTTCATTTCAATAATTTTATTTATATTCTTATTAATAGCGGAGCTCTAGGCAGTCCTGATCATCGATTATCCTAGTTTTTATAGATTTTCATTTTCGTGGACGCCAAACTAAATCTGTACCAAATTTTAGCTCTCTGAGTTTATGGGAAGTACAAGTTCTAAATTGATGACCATGATCACCCATGGAGTGTCATAAATTCGAAACTTTGCTTTAATTAACCTACAGACTTACAATTGAATGAATTTAAAGTATACTCTTATCTAGAAGTTTTTAAATAGGGACCTGAAAATGTGGCAACTTTGTAAAGGATAAGAAGGCAAAGTTTGCTTTTGCACTTGACTTGGCGGAGGCACTGCCGTGCCCCAGATATGTATTATATAGTTCTTATTTATCAACATTATAAAATTGTGAATATTGATAATGAATGTATAAAGTTAAAGTTTTAGACATATTTAATTTCCTTCTTACTATATCAAAATCTATCTGTCTCTTTACTTTTCAACTTCATAACATAACTCATTATGTATTTACTAATTTTGATCTAATAATTTATTACTTGGAATATTTTTTCAGCTTGGCACTGGAGTATGGCACGAAATAGCCAGATATCCAAATGAATTTCAAACTTCAAATTGTGGAACATATGAACTTAAAACTAAAGGTGAAAACGCAGTACTAATGCAGCTTATTGGCTCAAAAATTCCGGAAGATTCACCTGAATATCTTGAATCGGTCTTCAAACTTGCTCCTGAAGCTAATAATAAGGGCATTTTGATTCATGAAGTAACTTCTGGAAGTATGTTTATTTTATAACTAAATTAGTAATTTTTAACTTTATTTTTTATTCGTATCACATCTTGAATTGAAGGCACATTATTTTTAACCACCTTCTCGGTAAACGCACTCAAATGCACGCCTAATAGTACTGATAATCATAGTATCTTCAAGCACATATCCCCGAAGAGGTAGGCAGAGGTACAACCAAGGCACCCACGACTAGCCGAAGATACTAAGTCCCACAATGTGATAGGTGGCAAGCCTATCGCCAACCAGGCACAATTCCAATCCCGACCAACATTTTTTTTATTAGAAAATTGGAAAAATCCAATTTTCTTTTTGTTGGCCGACCCGGGATTCGAACCCAGGACCTGTTGCAGTCAAGTCCAACACCCGGACCGCTAGACCACAGAGGCGATAATCATGTAGTTCAAATTATCAGCCGACAAGCTAGAAAGTAAGACTGAGCAGAATCCACCAATTGGCACATAATTGGTTTCTGAAATATTGTTGATTGAGAGCAACAAAATTAAATTTATTGAGCAAAGAGCTTTACCAAAACCTTTCATTTTTGATCAAGTCAATACGATTTTGTAAATTTTATCAGCGCTATTTGGGCACCAGTTTTCTTCAAAATACTATATGGTTGTGTTCAGCTGAGGCTTGTTAGTTTGACAGATGTTTCAGATTTGATTCTAAAACAGAGTAACGATTTGTGTGATGACGCTTTTACTTACTGGCTTAAAAAACGCTTGGAATTTGATTCGAAAGGGAGAAACCTTTTAGTTCGAAATTTATATACTTTTATTTTTGATAATATTATTTGAGCTATAAATACGAATTTGCACCCTTTAATCAAAACTCTTTAGCGTTAATTACCTGTTAATACTGAATGATTCTGTTCAGTTGGCCTTGCTAGTTTAACAGACGTTTCAGATTCAATTCCCAAAAGGAGTTTGTGTGATGAAAATAGCTGTATTTTTGGATCTGAGTGTCTATAAATAGACCAATTCGCTTAATGATGACTAATAGACAAACACAAGCATATTATAATTTGCTTACTTTGGAGTTAGAAAAGACCAACCAGGTTACGTGGTAATGGAAAGAGACAACGGTAGCTGAAAGATATAAAGATAATTTTGCTACCCTCAAACAGTATCAGGAATAGTTAAGATGGTAGCACCAATACAGGCAAACTATTAAACAGAGCGAAATGCTGTAGCAGTAGGAATAGTTAAGATGGTAGTACCAATACAGACAATCAAGCAAGGCAGCAATATTAATCAATACTCGACTGCGTAGATATTACTTACTAAATTATTGGAATAACATCAGAGATTGACGATTTTTTTAATGTCACAAGAAGGAAAATTGGCTAAAGCTCTCTTGATAGTACAAGTGAACGTTATCCTATAGGCGCCACTTATGATATAAGTGCGTCATTGTCCTATGATGGATGTAAGGCCTATTGAGCAAGTCTGCCAGCATCGCTAGACCAGAGATAGATAGAGTGGTGGATTCCTACCTGGGCAAGTTGCTTATTATAGCAGGAAGGCAGATGGTATATTTAACGGAGGACTCAGAGTGTAAAGTTTTCTTGATTGCTATCATATAACTACCTCGTTATCACATGTTTAGTCTACATGCCTAACTATACCGACCAATAACTGCCAGGCTAGGGTTCGATTCCTGATGGGGGGGTGTAACGTGATGAGCATGGATGACTGTATTTTCGGGTCTTGATGTTTATTAAATTTGCAATGGTATATTTAGTTGTAAATGGTAATGGTAATGGTTATACTAGTTGTGTTTACCATAACCGAAGCATATTCATATTTTGGGTTTAGATCAATTTGTGTAGTTATTGTTCATAGATTATTTATTTCTATATATCTGTTTATTTAACAAAAATATTTTGTAATACAATAAAACTTATTGACCGCCTCGTTTGTCGAGTGGCTAGCATACACGCCTAACTACACCAATAAACCACGAGGCTTGGGTTCGACTCCCGACGGGGGCAGGCATTTGTGTGATGAACATTTAGATGCATTTCCCGGTCCGGGTGTTTATTAAATTTATTCTGGTATATATTTAAGTATTTTTATATATTAGTATCGTTAACTAACACCCATAACACAAGCTTTTAATTTGCTCACTTTGGGGTTAGTTCCAATTTGTATAACTTGTCCAGTGAAATTTATTTATTTATTTACTTATAAAAATCAACAGATCCGCGAGTTACTACATCTGTGCGCGAGTATATCCTGGCAGTAGACTACGATAAGTACTATATAGGCGCTGAATGCACATATGACAATGTAACGAATACCGCAAATGGTAAGTATGATATTGATATTTTCTTATAAGCCTTGAAACGATACAAAATGATATTCTGAGTGAAAGATGCTATAATGGTAGATTGGTTCGTGATCGTGATTGGTTTTGATGTGGCAGAGAGCCGAGAAAGTTGAGATCTTTTTTTTATGATAATGGAAGGCAAACAAGCAGACGGATTTCCTGATTGAAAGAAATTCACCCCGCCTAGAGACACCAAAGGTGGTAATGGTGCGTTACCAACCTGAGGCCGGGATGATAGGCTTCGAGCAAAAGTAAGTTTACCGGCTACCTTACCCTCCAAACCGGATCACGTCAGCATCAAGCATTGGACGTTATGATGTCAGGAATAAATAGGGTGGTGGTACCAATGCGAGTCGCTGCAAAACTCTACCACCTAATAGGATGTCACGGTCCTAGTGACGGTAAGCCTATGCTCGCCTTTTACGAGCTGCCTGGCAGGAAAGTAGATGGTCTATTCTGCAAAAGAGCCCGGAGCAATACGAGGATACTTATACCTTTTTCTCAGCATATTTTTATTTGTTAGTATGTAATATGTTATTATTTATGCAAAAATATAAATAGTTGGAAAACTAATTATGGAAAAACTAATTATTATACTATTAGATATCGCCGCTCAACGTTAAAATAATTCGCAACGTATTTTTATTTTAGCACTTGCCCTGTGCTTGGGATAAATTTTCTATAAATTTTAAAGAAAGATAAAATTTCGCCCTAGACAGGATTTGAACCTTCGTCGGCTTGAGACGAAAGGTTACAGGTTCAAATCCTGTCTGGGGCGAAATTTTATCTTTCTTTAAAATTTATAGAAAGTTAAAATAATTACCCTAAAATACTACAAAATTAAATAATGTATCTGTTTAGATAAGGAAATTAACAAAAATAACTAAAGTAAAACAAAACTTATTCATGTGAAAAGTATTATACGATGACATTCTGGAAATAATAAATTTAAAAAGTATACTATATACAGTACATCTATTGTTATTTCAAAACTGTGATAACTCCTAAGATAATATTCATTTAAATCGAATAATGTATAGGGCAATTTTGTTTTAAATTACGTGCCTGTGATGAATAACGTATTTATTTAGATAAGGATTAATCTCACGTTAATAAAAACACTCTCGCAAATAGTGAACTATTTTAAGACAAATTTGCTTATTATAAAGAAGGTTATAATTAAAAGTAACCTTAACAGATAGAAATATGAACAATGGGGAACAATTCTGTCATACATGATTTTTGCGAAACTTGAACCGTTTACGCAGCGCACGCAGCGGAAGCTCTCAATAGGAAAAAATCCCCTGATTTTGAAACATTCGTCACTGGTGTTCCGATTCTTTTGGTTTTAGCGTGATTCTATATAGCGTTATAGCCTTCCTTGATAAATAGGCTATCTAATACTGAATGATTTTTTTAAAATCGGACTGAGATTAGCGCGTTCAAGTAACAAACAAACAAACAAACTCTTCAGCTTTATGATAGATATTTAAAAAATAATACCTTATTCATATTTTTCACATTTTCCTGAGAAACACAGTAATTATTTAGTTTTTCTATTATTTTGCTTTTTTTATTTTAGTATAAAATTATTGAAGCAAAATGCTAAGGTTTTTTTTTATTCTGGAGCATTGTCAGATAAATGGGCTATGTAAAGATATGCACATGTTTTATGGCATCCTTAATAAATTTCGAGATAATTGAGTAAATTCAAAATATCTCTGCACAGTGTTGATATGTTTGTTATTGAAGCTCACGATGAGCTGTTTACTGACATGATACTTCACCATAGCCCAGTGAAGTTATAAGAACCTCGAGGTTATCAATATATTGGCCATTTCAAAAAAAGATACTTCACTGATTTTGACAAAGCATAGCTAAGAATTTAATTTAGAATACAGAATTCAAAGCTGTGTTACGGACTCTGTCAAAACTGATTTTTCAATAAAACGATTGCAGAAATAAACTTTAGAAGTAAGTAATCCTACTAATATCACAAATGCGAAAATTTGTGACTATGTATGTATGGCTGTTTGTTGCTCTTTCACGCTCGAATGGCTGAATGGAATTGTCTAAAATTTAGAACACAGATAGATTTTGACCTGGACTAACATATAGACTATTTTTGATCCCTATCACACTACGGGTTCCTGTCAAAACGCGGGCGCAACCGCAGGTAACAGCTAATTAGTACTAAAGTTATTCCAATTTCGTAAAAACGTAATGAGAAAAGTAATTATTTTATTTCAGCTTATGCCTGGATAGTAACGAGATCTAAGAATTATGAAGGTGAAGTTAAAGAAGCAATAAATAATTACTTGAAGTCATCTAAGGATATTGATGAAACGAAACTGGTGTGGTTAGATTTAGAAGATGAATCCTGCTTTTGAAAAATAATATAAACTGAACGCCTCATAGAGAGGCGCCATATAGAATTAAATTGGTTTTAAATAATAAATCACGTTGAAGTTATTTTATTACTTACATTTTCTGACTGCTTGACACAAATAATTAGCGAGACTCTCGTAATTGTAAAAACTACTATTATATACTTAAACGTTGAGCTTTGCGGCTTTTTGGGAATGGTGCTTTGACAAAAATCCGATATTCTTGGTATATTGCAACACTTACATTACAGCAAGTAAAAACATGACTCTCCTCATAGTCCCTTCCCCGTGTCGATCCGGGCTCTTTTGCAGAATAGACCATCTGCATTCCTATGCCAGGTAGCTCGTAAAAGGCGACTATAGGCTTACCGTCACTAACACGTCTGACAAGATGGTGGAGTCTTGCCCGGATAGGTACCAACGCCTTACCTATTCCTGCCGCCATAATATCAGCACTTGTTAACGTGTTCCAGTTAAGTTACTTTTGCTCGTTCAGGAAATCTGCTTGATTGCCTTCCAATATCATCAAAAAAGTAAGTACGTTTGTGGCCGGTGGTATGTAGACTTTATAGATGTTCGAGACCCTTGCTGTCCTGTAATATTAATCTAGGCTGATTATGCAAGTTCACCGGTTAGTCAACAATTGGATCAGAACACGATATTGACAAACACCATTGTTCTGGTCGCAGAAATAGGTAACGTGGTGGATTTACACCAAGGTAAGTTGAATCATAGGGGCAATTATATATTTAAACTGCAATTTGTTTGAGTATTTAAAGTATCGCCTCTGTGGTCTAGCGGTTCAGGTGTTGGACTTGACTGCATGAGGGTTCGAATCCCGGCTCGGGCAACAAAAAGAAAATTGTGTTTTTTCAATTTTCTAATAAGAAAAAATGTTGCTCGGGATAGGATATGTGCCCGGTTGGCGATAGGCTTGCCACCTATCACATTGTGGGACTTAGTATCTTCGGCTAGTCGTGGGTGCCCTGGTTATGCCTCTGCCTACCTCTTCGGGGATATGGGCGTCAAGATACTTTTTTTTATTAAAAGTGGTTTAGCGGTCCGCTTTTGGCGTTCACTTTATGATGTCTGGGATCCTAATCTTGATGGGGTAACTCGGAAAGGTGTGTTTTTAAATTTTCTTATAAAAACAAAGTTGCCTAGTGAAAGATAAAAAATAAAAC
>NJDC01005964.1:111792-130485 GCA_002245475.1 Calephelis virginiensis | reverse complement strand
TCGTGGCCGGTGGTATGTAGACTTTATCGATTTTCGAGACCCTTGCTGTCCTGTAATATTAATCTAGGCTGATTATGCAAGATCAGAACACGATATTGACAAACACCATTGTTCTGGTCGCAGAAATAGGTAACGTGGTGGATTTACACCAAGGTAAGTTGAATCATAGGGGCAATTATATATTCAAACTGCAATTTGTTTGAGTATTTCAAGTATCGCCTCTGTGGTCTAGCGGTTCTGGTGTTGGACTTGACTGCATGAGGTCCTGGGTTCGAATCCCGGGTCGGGCAACAAAAAGAAAATTGTGTTTTTCCAATTTTCTAATAAGAAAAAATGTTGCTCGGGATAGGATATGTGCCCGGTTGGCGATAGGCTTGCCACCTATCACATTGTGGGACTTAGTATCTTCGGCTAGTCGTGGTAGCCCTGGTTGTGCTCTGCCTACCTCTTCGGGGATATGGGCGTGAATATACTTTTTTTTTATTAAAAGTGGTTTAGCGGTCCGCTTTTGGCTTTAACTTTATCTATTGACTTAGCATAAAAATATCTAAATCAAAGAATAATTTGTCTACTAAATCTAACGGACCTCTATTTGTATTAATAATAAGAAAAGTATCTTTATGCAGCTAAAAAGTTTTATTTTTTATCTTACACTAGGTAACCTTGTTTTTATAAGACAATTTAAAAACACACCTTTCCGAGTTACCCCATCAAGAATAAGATCCCAGACATCATAAAGTGACCGCCAAAAGCGGACCGCTAAAGAAAAGACTAGGTCAGAATATCAGAAATATATTTTCGTATCTGTATAAGTATTTATTTCTTTGTATTAAATTAAATATGCTTAATTTATCCAAGTACATTACTACTACTTATTTGTTATTTGTTTGTTGATATCAATTAGACGGAGACGCAGATTGATTTTGTGCCTGATGCATTTAGTATGACATTTTTTCACATTTGTATTATTCTGATTAAGTTAAATTTTGCTTGATTTTATTCTGCAGGCAAGGCAATACTTGTAATAATTATGACCATCTGTATAAATACATATATTTCTTCACGCCTTACATACAATTATTCATTTCTCTTTACGCCACGTCTTTCAAAGATCTCATGAACAGAAAAAGCGGGAAAATTGCAGGGAAAATGAGAAGATTAATACTTTATTTTTTATATAAACGATTAGTAGCTGTCTTTATCAAGCGACATGAAGTTCGCTGAGTTGGCTAGTTTTCTAATAAAAATAACGTGCCGTCAACGTTGTTTTCGTAAGAATACTTCGCACGGATGGACATATTACCACATCGTATCCTATTTTCATCAGCAATAATGTCTGCTTCTACTGGTAAAATGTTTTATCAAAATCGGAACCTATTAAATACTAACAAACATTTTAACAATCAAATCTTTCCTCTCTTACATTATAGTGTACATGATAAACCGACAGCAGATCCACCTACCGTATCCAATTGTAATAATACTATAGAGGAAATCATCGAAATATCCATACAAAACTACAAGTCAATCGGTTTAGCCGATAAATAATGTGATAAAGGTACTCGTTGTCCCGTTGGAATGAATCATTGATCCGGTGTAAAAAGTAGTATATGTTCATTAGGGATAATATTAGTTTCCAATGGCAGAATAATGGTCAATAATATTCAATACAAACAAACCGACATTCGAATCTTTTTCCGTTATAATTATTGGTGTATTTACCCATTTAAAAAGCATTCGGTGCAAAAATTCTAAACGTACTTGTACAGTACATATATTATGGCGATTCATTTTAATTTATGTGTATAGAAAAATTAATAAATTATGAATAATACGTGTCTCTGAAACCATGGAAACAAACAAACCCCGTTGTGTCATCTATACCATTACCGATTTCCCTGTATCAATGAAGCATTTTACCGCGTTAAAAAGTATCAAACATTGTTATGTATAATGTTGGCTTCTAATGAAATAAGAAATTTTTCGAATCGGTCTAACAGAATCAGAACTTATTTGAAACAAGCAATTAAATATTTCCTTTTAATTATTACTATAGATTACATTAAGTATAAGTTTTACAACCCAAACCAAGCCAGGTCGCTAGTATGATATAAACTCACGCGGTGCCGCAGTCGTCGCATACCGCGTTTGTGTCTGATGTTTTTGAAGTATAGATTTTTGAAGTGAGAGAGATTGGATGATAGATAGATATTTTGCTTCGAATGAAATTTTATTTTCTTTTGAATGGATTTTTCGATTAGAATAATTAAAAAATCTCACATTGAAACAGTCTTGAATATGAAAATATTTATTTGGATGAGGATTAATATAAAGGTATGGATAATATTGTCCGAATACGGTGACTCTTTTTCTTAATTTTTAAAATATATGTAATGTTGTTATATTATCATAACTAAAACAGTCAGATACATGGGGTCACGAACTTTTTGGTAGATCTTTAATATTGTAGAACATAGAACATATATACTATTTGTTTTAGAACATCTTTGTCATATCATAAAAGGTTTCCAGGGGATGCAATGACAGACATTTTATATCTAATGTTTTTACACCTTGTGTTACAGAATTGAATTCTTAATAAGGGTTCCTTTTTTTTCTAGTTACATAATCGCTTATGTGGTATAGCGTTTCAGTTGTTGGACTTGACTGCATGAGGTCCCGGGTTCGAATCCCGAGTCGGGCAACAAAACAAACAAACAAACAAAACAAAAGAAAATTAGGATTTTCCAATTTTAGTTTAACACCTGATTCGCTAGCCTACAGAGGCGACATTTAATATAAAATTCATGTTATTTTGTTAAAATAAAATAAGACATTCGCAGAAGTTTTTTTATGTGATCAGACAGTGTATAAGCACACGGTTCTCCTTGTGGTAGCGGGTGGCATATAGATACCAAATATACGTATACATCTTAGGTAGGTTGTTTTATGGCTGGGGTTTTCTACCGTCTACCCTATCCTCCGAATCGGAAAATGATATAGTCATTATAGCGACAGTAATAGGTGAGACGCTGGACCCTTTTCTATAAACATTTTCTCATTTTAATTATAGATAGTAAGTAGTAGTCATGAACTATGCTATACTTGAGTGCGCATGTTTGTAATATAACTAATGTAACTAGTAATGAACTATGGCTATACTTGAATGCATATTTTTGGGATACTATAGTTTTTAAAATCAGTTAGTGTTAAGGGTTCAGTGTCGTGCGAGAGAAAATTGTCTAGACAAACTTTAGAGTTTGAAGACAATTTCGTTTTTGAAATGTAATTTGGTTTAAAACAGTTGATAAATAAATAATCTGAAAAAAAATGATTGAAATACGACTACTTAAATGTATTGTTTCATAAAATTACTTTGACCACCTCGACGGTCGAGTGGCTAGCGTACACGCCTAACTACACCGACCTACCGCGAGGCTCGGGTTCGATTCCCGACGGGGGCAGGCATTTGTGTAATGAACACTTAGATGTCTGCATTTCCGGGTCTGGGTGTTTATTAAATTTATTCTGGTTTTTATTAAAGTATTTCTATGTATTAGAATCGTTGACTAACACCTATAGCACAAGCATATAATTAGCTTACTTTGGGGTTAGATTCAATTCGTGTGACTTGTCCAGGGATATTTATTTATTTATTTATTGTGCGTAGTGCATTCCACTGTCTCAACATAGAAATTATTATATATTTATACACTTGCACTATGAAAAGCATCGGTACAACTATTTTCCCTAAAAATAAATATAATATTTAACAGTTTCCGATTATAATCTTTAGATAAGTTTGCGGCAAAATATGCTTTCTAGCAGATACACTATAAATGCGAATTATTGCTTATCATAGCACTGGGACAGCTACATGCTTCATACGAATAGTATACTCACTGAAGGTATAGCATTTAAAGACATAATTGAACGTCACATAATATAAGGGTGCAGAGCATGACACCTAATGTTATGATGATAGACCGGATTATTTACTTTAACTATATTTTTTATAGCTCTTTTGACTCAACCAAATGTCACAATTTGTTTACCAATGCCGTTGCTGAATCCTACTTATAGTATAAATGCGAAAGTGTGTGTATTTCTTACTCCTTCGTGCAAAAACATAACAAAAATAGGGCAACACATATAATACTTTTTATTCATGTAAAAGTATATTCCTGTGGAACCATTAATCATGCTGGCAACGCCGCGGGCAACAGTTAGTATTTCATATAAATACCGTCATTCCGGAATTAAAATGTCAGTATCCCACATAGATTTTAAATACCAATAATACGCAACGATTTAAGTATAAAATCGCAGTTTTGAATTTAGAATTGTTAAAATACCTTGTGGAAACTACAAGAAATATTTTTAAAAGTTAAAACTATTCAAAATGTTCAAATTATTATCTATCTGTCTAAACTTTAAATAAAACTATAAAAGAGTGTATTTTGTACATTGAACTTGTTTAAAACAAATAAGTGCAGGCAACTAGAAAGATTAGCGTTTTCAGAATTTCTGTCTTTCTGACGCCATTTAAGCCGAATATATTAAACGCATCTTGTTGAAATTTCATAGTGAGGTGAATTATGTTTAGAATATAGTTAAAGAGTACTTTTATCGCGGTAATTAAGATTTTCTCGGAGGTGAGAGGTCTAAATTACAATTAGTATGGGTTTAAGTATTGTTTTTCCTATTTCCCCTGATATTTTCTGTTTTTTTTTCATTAGAAATTTCTCCTAAATAAACAAAACACAACTTAACAAAAAATAGCAAAATTAGTAAGTCCTATCAGGCGTGTTTTGTTGACAATTCAAAAGAGACATTCAATTTTATAAAAAGACTAATAGTTAGTCTACAGCAAACAGTTACTGTTCCAGCGAACTTTGTTGCACTCGTTCAGTTTGTATGGGAAAAATTGAAATATTGTTTGTATTAGTTTCCTTCCTTCCTTCCTTGAATACCAAAAATATCTTCATGACAAATCACTAAAGGATATGCAGTATTAAGTGGAATGTCGGCAATATCATTGATGCAGTATTAAATACCAAACACTGTTTCAAACAAATCAAACAAATGCGATAGTCAAGTTTTATATTTTTTTGTTATTTTATTAAATAAGTCCGAACAGTGGGTTTTTGATATACTAATATCCATTTTCATGAAATTAAAAAAACTGCACAACGAGATTCTAAACATTTGTTTTGATCCATTCATGTAGTAAACGTTGATGTATATTCCTGGAGCATTTTCACAACCTCTAACATGGTATACCCACTAGCAGCATAAACAACAGAAAATTCATTTCTTAATACAAAAACTTAATACAAAAATTTCATTCACCTTAACATAATAATTGTTTTAGAATACTTTGAAATCTTTATAATGAGATTACTGGACCGTAGCATTTTTGCATTTACATTTGTTAATCGAAAATAAGGACAGTGCTTCTTAGTTATAGCACTACATAAATTCGAGGTGCCTAATTATTTTTATTCGACACTCAAAAAAGATAAGTTCATCAGTTCGACTGTTTTTTAATAAGTTTTATTTTAGTTGGATACTTGAAGTACGTTGGCTTGAGTTTTTGCAAACTTTATTTTATAGCAGCACCCGCAACCGATTGAGCTGATTTTTCACATTAACACTTATGTTTAATGATAAAGAAATGTTATGTTAAGATGGAGGTGATAAGTTAAGGATGAAAGGCGATCAAAGGAATCGTTAAAATTTCCAAAATCATTCCATCTTGTGTTTGGGTTCATTTGATACTTTTTGAAGAGTATTCAAATGTTTGATGGGAATAGCAATTACAAAGTAAAGTATCTTCACACCCATATCCGCGAAGATGCTGGCAGAGGCACAACCAGGGCATCCACGTGAGCCGAATACACTAAGTCCCAACTCTCTCTATGTAATAGGTGGCAAGCCTATCGTCAACCGAACACATATCCAATCCCGGGCAACATTATTTTTATTAGAAAATTGAAAATACAAATTTTCAAGTTTTTTTAGTTGCCCGAACCGAGGTCGAACCCGGGACCAAAACAAGTGAAGTCCGATCCCGAACTAAAATCTCGACTTGATAACGCAATTAGGCTCGAGTTTTACTGCGCCTTTACTACACTTAAAACATTACTAATAATAAAATGCAATAATCTAATTTTTGTAATATTTCATTTTATTTTTAAAATTGCGATATTGAGAATGCATTTGTCACTAATCAAAGTGGGATTCTGCACAGGGTAGCTGTTATTCACTCGTTCCCTTCTCTCGTTGTAAGTGATCGCCGTCGCCAGTGTCTCGTGCAGGAGGTTAGGGTAGTAGGTATATAGATAGCGACACATCAGTAACATCTAAGCTGTTTACATCCCGGCCTAAGGTTGGCAACGCACCATTTCCAGCTTTGGTGTCTCTGAGCGGCGTGAATTTCTTACCATCAGGATATCAGTCTGCTTGTTTGCCATCCAATGTCATAAAAAATATATACCCGTATGCGAAAATGCAATGGTGGGACGTGACGTTTCAGCTTAGACTGTATATACAAAGTTTTTGTTTATAATAAGCTAGATAATATAAAAATAGATAGCAATGAATAAGCTAGTAATAAAAAGTTGGGCAATTCAGACCCAAAACGTTTTGATAATAACAATTGCAATACAAAAATTTCCAAACAAGCTATTAAAAATACAGAATTTTAAAAGACGATATTTAGAGTTTTGGTAAGTAACAATTTTGGAATATTTAAAAACATGACTTGTTAAAGTTTCAGAATGCAATTAAAACGTTTCATTGTATACTTAAGATTTACCTCACGTGTTTGTATATTTTTTGCTCAGTTTTTGTTTTACTACTTTTATGTTAACTTATAAAAGTACCCAGATATTCGTAAATAATATCAATGTTATATGAAAAACACAAAACGAAAGCCCTTGTAAAATGTACATATGTAAATTTACCAATAAAATAGATAAGCGAAATGTTACTGTCACTTAAAAAACATTAGTTGTTAATAACAACTAATTTGTCTATTGTTTTTTGAAATATTTTTTAAGACCTTTCATAAATCGAGTCGAATTGCAAACTGATAAATACGACAAGCTCAAATCATGCACAATTCCCTGGAGAATACATGAGGTTACGGATGATATACTTTAAAACTTTACTGGAATCAGATTGTTTTGGAGGGATGCTAGTTGTCAACCACGCACATATTACGCGTGCATGTGGAATGCATGAATTAAATCTTGACACACAGGCAGCAGAAGACAGAGGGCTGTCAAGGTGATACGCCATATTAAATTAATGTTTGCTAGTACACTGGGAGCACGCGAATAGAAATTAATTTTTTTTAAGATATTGGAAAGAACACACAGATTTTCTGAAAGTCGCCGCCTAAAATCAACATGGGTGGTCATGATGCGTTTTTAGGCCTCGAACAAAAGTAAGCTTACCGGCTACCTTACACTCCAAACCGGAACACGTCAATGGCAAGCATTAATTTTAGGACAACAGGAATAGGTAAGATGTTAGTACCAATCTGGGCAAGTTCGTATATAATGTACATATTGTAATATATACGGTTTACGCCAAACACCAGAGATTTTGTTAGATTAAATGTTTTAAATGTGACTACCTAATAACAAAATACAAATGAATTTTTTACACGTTAATGGCAATTACATGCCAAAGAAATAAATACCTTGACGGGAAGCATTAATTGTCGTCTACTGTAGATATCTAACGTGTTAATGGTCTAATGCCAATCTAAGATTAGGATATTAGCCGGTTTGCTAGAGTGAGTGAATCTTGCTCAACCGGAATACTTCAATAACAAACACTAAGGTTATGGCAGCATGATACGTGTCTCCCCTATAACAACAATTGCGTAGACACCCGCTTTATTTCTGCTACATTAAATACGGCGAAAATTCAAATAGGCACAAATCATAAATAACAAAAGCAATTCTATCGTAAGGTATAACAGATGTCAAAGATTATGATAACATTATTTTAGTATTTTTTTTCTTCCTAGTTTTCAAACATCTTTTTTGTTCGTCATAAATTATTTAATCACACATTGTTTTCAATGATAAAACTATTAATTTTTCGGTCTCACAACGTATGGAAGCTCGCTATCCTCTTTTAATAATAATTGATAATATATAAATGTGATGTCTTGGGACCCCAGGTAGGAACAAAGTCCATTCGGCTAATGTAGAATCGATACAATTTATAAGTATATATTGGCAAGGTGGAGTGAGGGAGAAAGAGAAAGGTATTATACACTACTCGCTTGTGTATACGCCTGTCGCGCCTGCGCATGTCTTATTTTAAGGTTTTAATCTACCCACTTTTTCTTACGGTTTTTACTATCACATTTTTTTCACTTCGGTCGCGCAGCAAGTGTCACGCCTGCGCACGTCTCATTTAATGGTTTTATTCTATGGTTTTTCCCTATAATATTTTTTTCAGTCAGAACAAAATAAATTTTGTAAACCTTACAAAATTTATTTTTTCATTTGAAAAAAAAAACAATCAATAACTTTAATAATGCTACACAAAAATTCGAATACACTCACTAAATATATACAAACATTAATATTTATAACATATACATACATATTGTCTCGCCAACTCCCTTTCAGGGTAGGCATGTTTTTTTCAATTTTAATTACATACTTAAATACGAATTTACATGGACAACATTATACCTACATGTTAATCAGTGATTAAAGTGTTTTTACAATTATTCATCGACGGTATAAAAATAAAAATAAAATCGGAGTTTACTATAAGCATAATCACAAAATGTATAGCTTGAAGTATTTCATTGTATTAATTTATTATTAGCTCTTCAAAAGGAATTCGTACCAGTGAATAACTTTAATTTTAAAGCAATAAGTTTAATTCATAATATTCATCTATTATTTTGATCGCCTCGTTGGTCGATTGGCTAGCGTACACGCCTAACTACACCGAACACCCGCGTGGCTCGGGTTCAATTCAAAGCGGGGGCAGGCATTTGTGTGATAAACATTTAAACGACTGCATTTCCGAGCCTGGGTGTTTATTAAATTTATTCTCGTATCTGTTTAAGTATTTCTATGTATTAGAATCGTTCGCTAATACCTACAACACAAGCATATAGTTTATTTACTTTGGGGTTAGCTTCCGTTTGTTTATCTCGTCCAGAAATATTTATTTAATAAATTATTTATGTAATATAATAAATATTTCTAATAGGTCCGTGCTTAGTCACACCGCATGACATGTTGAAGGCCGTCAATCTATAAACAACTCAGACCGTCTTCGCTTGGGTTTTAGACTATATCAAACGTGTACATCTATACTTAAGCCAAAACCGTAAGAGCGAATGCTGTGCAAATAAGATCCTTAAGAAAATAAATGTAAACGACTCAATATAGGCAACAAAACACATTTTGAGCAACATTAGATTGAGTGTCTGTCTATTTTCGGCCATTGTTTACGTTTAGCTGAACCGATCGTGACGGAATTCAGCTGTCGGGTAAAGGGTTCTAATGGAAAATGGATAAATAAGGGCAGTAAAATTGAAAAAACTGACTCCAACTTTTTTGTTGAGCACCACGTTGCCAGTTGATAATTCTTTTTTGATAAATGTTTCCCAAACGGTTCTACATAAGTTAAATCAACATCTTACTAGTAGTTTTTGACTTACACTTAGTTATGGATAAATTTTTCACTTATTTTGACAACGACTGTCAAGTATAACTCAAAAATCACTAATCTGATCATGATAAAACTAATATAAGACCACTTCGGAATCATGGCCTATCTTTCGGAAAAATAGGTAATCATGAAAATCAGTTTGCCATTGGCCAAGTAATAGCGTAATATAAAAAAAATTAAAAACATGGTCGAGTTGAGAATCTCCTCCTTTTATGGAGCTAAACGCGCCGTTTGAGTTTTTTTTTTCATAGTTTGTTTTGTAAAGATTTGAAACCGTTCTGTAGGTAACAAACATAAAACTTAGTAAATATGGACAAAATAATGAATGAATGAAACCCAGAATGTGAGGTAGTATTTGAACATGTCGGCTATCTTGCGTTGATTTTGGAGTTTGTTATACATAATGTCTTCACGCAAAGTCTCTAGCGAATACGAAAGAGAATTTGAATTTGATAAAATTTAATATTTTATTTGAAAAAATCATTGCCTATTTTAATGTCTTTTTTTGTAATTCTGTGTTTAGGAAGCTTCAAATAAGACTAAAAATGTGTTGAGAACTCATTGTTTTATATTTTTTTTAAAACCAATTAAGTATTGCATTTTAGTCGTTAATTACATCTACAACATTTATTTAATTGCTTTATTTATTTTACTCAGAGGAAAACAAAGCATGTTTGGCGGTTTGAAAACGGATCAAAATAGGTATTTTTGAATATCCTCGCCTTGATAATCCATATTTTTTTATTTTCATCGCAGATAATTTGACACAATGCTCCTTCCCAAACCTTACTAAAGGTTTAAGATAAAAGGATTAATATATTTGTTCATAAATGCGAGCATTTATTCAATACGAGTAATGTCACTGTTTTGAGAAAATTAAATAAAAATATGTTTTTGTTTGCCCAATGTGGTATTTTAGCCGGTAAACATAATATGTAGGTAATCAATGCCAACACCTTACCACTAAACAATAAAGGTAAAAGAAAAAGAAAAAGTCCTCATAGAGAGATGTATTTGTGTTATTCAAAGAGGGTTTTTCGTAGTGCTTTCGATTTATTATATTCGATCGATTCTAAACGACATAGCGACACAAAATGTATACTTTTAATTCAATAATGAACAGATTTTTTGCTTTTCATTTTTGGGAAGCAGCAATAAGTGTCAAGCTATTGGCGAAGAAGTTAAAAAAATATGCATGATTAACGCCAGGATATTCGAAAATACCTATGGAAATATGAATATATATAATAAAGAAGGTTTGGTTATTGTAAATATTTTAATAATTAACTATTTCACGTGGTTAGTAGATTCTCAGAAGATGAAGATAAGAATTTCGTGCAATTTAAAGGAGTGAAATCAGCTCTTACTGTAAAATTATCTTAACAATAACGAATTTCAATAAACAATTTGTCATTAAGAACTACTACTTTTCAACAGCTGAATAGCACATGGCATGAAGTCGTCAGGTATCCAAATGAATATGAAAATACAAATTGCGGTACATATGAATTCAAATTTGTAGGAGAAAATAAACTGAAGATGGAAATAGTTGCCTCTAATATAACTGAGGATTCTCCTGATTATGTTCAAACAATATTTGAAGTGGCCCCGGATGCTGGTGACAGGGGTATATTAATTCACGAAGTCTCATATGGAAGTAAAGTTCATTTATTCTGTTTTTAAATTGTTAGTATTATTAGCATCAGTACTTTTCTCAAGATTTTCAGTAGCTGTATCAATATCATCAAAAATAAATGGGTTCTTTCTTTCTGTTTTAAAATCGTGAGCATCATGAGCAACAGCATTTTTCTCAATATCATCAGTAGCAGTATCAATATCATCAAAAATAAATAGAATATGATGGTACACCTAAATTACCCACAACATTACTTCAAAGTAACTTGAAAAAAAGAACATTAAACGATTCCTCACCTGAAAACATGTTTATTTTTTTGTTAGTTCAGTTTGCCAAACATTACATAGATTTTATAATATTTTAGTACTAACACAACAAAATAAGTAATACAATTTGAGAAATAGTTTTTTATGATTTCTTTACAAGCGTAGCAAAATAATCGTAATAAATAGATTCGACATTTTTCATTACACATTATCTTTTTTTTCTGAAGCATGCAGTTTTTGATATGGATAATTTTTAAATTCAACATCGTTTAGAGTCTCTCACTAAAACTAAACTTATATGTTTTAGTGTAACTATTACATAATATCTTACAACTGCCAAAACATTTTTTTTTTAAAAACGAAAACGATTCAACATGACAAATCAACACGAATCGACAAATCAACATGATGGGCACAAATGATATGGCGCCAGGAAACAGTGTTAAACAAATTAATAAGATACAAATATCTATAACAAAATTAAGCATCGTCAGAGCCAAGATTAAAATCAATTTGAATCATAACACATTAAATGTGATATGTAAAACAGTACAAATGTTTTTCATTTAAAACAAAAGCACATTCAGTTTTATTTATTTGTTTTTCAAACGTTTGGCATGCTAGCTTGAAGTCATGGTTATCCTCGTGTTGCATTAAATCATTACATTTCCATCCAGTTTAATAAAAACCACAGATATATTTGCGTATTAGGGTTCCTTAATAGACAAATATATTTGTATGGTATAAGGCAGGGTAGGCGAACCAATGGCACGCGTGCCATTGATGGCATGCGACACAATATTTTGGGCACGTCGCCGTTCATGAAACATGTGTAAAAAATGTGTAAAGTAGATATTTTATGACGATCGAACGCGAGTGATCCTACGCTAGGGAGTGTTCGGTGCGCGGGGTGGGGGCGGAGCTATGGCAGGCAGGAAGCTTTTCATCTACCTATGACTGCGAGTCATTATTTTCAGAGACGAATAACATTAAAAACTCGGTTAGAAACTGTTTGACAGATAAATCCACTTCAGTATGCATTTTGTTAAAAGTAACATCTTACAACTCTATTAAATTATTTGTCACCTAATCTGCAGCAACAGAAGTCATACTAATTTTGCAGTAATTGAATTTATGCGTGTAATAAAAACATTCCAAAATGTACCTCTTTTGTTTATTTTATTTAATAAAGAGTTTCGATTGTATTTATTATTATTATTTTCCAAATAATCAGAACGCCAAAATTATTTGATGGCACGTCATTTACCCCATTAAACGTTGTTTTAGAAAAAATGGCACGTTGACCTGGTATAAGGCATCGAATTAGTACACGGTTCTCTTGGTGGTAATGACCACAGTGTCCTATCGACACCGTAGAAGTGAAAAAGAAGACACCGACAGCGATGCACATATTATGGCTTCGCTGTCTTGTGGCCAGGATGCTAAGCCCATTGTGTAAGTGTACCGGTTGTCGTCCGAGTTTTCCCGAGTGTCGGTTCGGCTCCTTCGTAGAATAGATAATCCTTCCAGGCAGTTCGTTAAAGGGGAGCAAAGGCTACTCGTGAATACATCTGAATTGGTGGGAGAGTTTCACAGTGGCTCGTCCGAATTGGTACCACAGCCTTAACTATTCCTGCCGCCATACTATCAGTGTTTGCCGTTGATGTGTACCGGCCTTCATGTTATAAATAAAACCCTACTCTAAACCGGAACGTGGCAACATCATTGTGGCGGCAGGAAAGATGATGCACAGAATTTCAGCACCAGTAGTCTTGTTGATAATGACTCATGTTACCTAAGCTTGCCTCTTACGAGCTGCCAGGCAAGACGGCAGATAATTAATGTATTCTATAAAGTGAACCCGATCCAACACAAGGAAAATATAAAGAATATTACACAAAAAAAAAATACAATGTAGAGACACAGCTCTTTAGCAATTTTAATGATATAACTATGAATTTATAAGGATAATGTTATGCATGTAAATCCAACAATAAAAATTTATTTATTCGACTATTGTTGTATAGTTATTAATCTACAGTATAAAAATAAAAACGGAGTTGGACACTTTACACGCATTAATACAAAATGTGTAGCTTCAAGTATTTTGTATTATTATTTTATATTTGCTCTTCATATGCCTCTGTCATAGTGAAAAAATGTCCTGATTTTATACCAGTGGATAACTTTAATTTTAAAGCGGTAAGTTATAATTATGGCGTCAATATATACATATGAAAATAGTAATCTTATAGGTCTACGCTAGATCAGCCAGTTTGATAATAAGTAGTTAGGTATAAAAGTACTAGGGGAAGCGTCTACTAGTCAGCCTGGCTGCGGTAGCCCAATTTGAAAACATCATTTGTTTCAAATTGATTTAAAGTAAAAGAGATTGCGAAACATGATCAAATTCGGATCGCAACTTGATAGTTTATTCCGAAATATAAGATTTGTTACATATACGGAAAAAGCACATTATTTCATTATGTCCCTCACAAATCCAATTAATATTATAAATGCGAAAGTTTGTATGTTTTATTCGCTTGTTTATTACTTCTTGACGCGAAAATTGCAGAAAAGATTTTCATGAAATTTGGCACCCACATAGAGGGTAACTTGGATTAACACTTTATGAGATCAATAAAGTTTGTTTGCTTGTAACTTCTTCATGCAAAAATTTCTGAACCGATTTTCATGAAATTCGGAACCCACATAAAAGGTAACTTGGATTAACAAATAGGATAGTTTTTAACCTTAAAAAATGTTTCTATGAGCACAGTAACCACTCGGGAACAATAACCATTCTAAAATGTAGTTATTACGTTTGATATAATGAAGAAAGCGTATGTGTATGGGTATGTGTGTGTGTGTGTGTGTGTATGTTTGTATGTGTGTGTGTGATTAAAAACAAACATTCCGTGTATATGGTGTAAGCTGGCCAGCTCTGTAGAAATTGTAACAATTGATGGCACTCGATCCTCTCTGGAGGCAAGGGCATGTCAGTAATTCCACAAATCCATTTCTAATAGTGTTTATTTATTCAACAGATGAATGGTACCTGGCATGAAGTAGCCAGATATCCAAACGAATATGAGTTTACAAACTGCGGCACTTATAATTTCAAATTTATAGACGAAGACAAAATGATGATGCAAATTGTGGCCTCTAATATTACTGTAGATTCTACTGATTATGTTCAAACAATATTTGAAGTGGCCCCGGACGCTGGTGATAAGGGTATATTAATACACGAAGTCTCATACGGAAGTAAGTTTTTTTCACATCGACTAAATTAAGAACATATTGTTCTAAATTTAATTCATCAGCGTTGTCGAGAGAAGTAACAGCATCGTTATTAAGTACTACTGTTTTAATCAATAAAAACTTTATTTTTTATTGATTTAATAAAAACGGACGATTGTTCATTTAATTAAGGATATCCCTGAAGCGGTAGACTTGCAACATCCACTCATGACTAGCCGAAGTCATGTCCTATCATCCGGACAAAGTTCGAATCCGAAAACTCATGGAGTCAAGTGTTACTCCGAACCGCTCTAGACCACAGAGGCGACAAAATTTAAAATTGAGTGGCACTTAGGCTGGATATAAAAAATCTTGCTTAGTATTAATCAATTTAGCATTATTTTCAAATATTACTACATTTAAAATTTAATGACAATAAGGATCCTCATTTCGAGACATCAATTTACATTTAATTCAATCACTCTGTCACATTTTTTTTTATTAGAAATGTCGATTTAATGACTGGTTAAAAGACGATGGACGTCTCTGAGTATTGCTGTCTCCTATTTCCATGCATTAGCATCTACTCGTTTAGTCAAATATTTTAGTGCTGTGGCATAGGTATTTGTTGATTTTAAAACTATATACAAAAAGAAGAAAATTATTGATTCGACCATATTATATTCTTTTTGTATTTTTGTTAACTGATTGTCCGAGTACAATAACGAACCGATTTTATTAGTTGTTTGTAAAAAAACATAGGACACAATTCCGGGGTTCTATGTAAAGAATAAGATCTGAATAATTGTTTGTACTCAATGTACAAATTTTCATGTATTACTCAAAATCCAATTTTCAACAGATCCCCGAACTACTTTCACACTTCGTCAAGATATTGTTGCTGTGGATTATGATAGATACTATATTGGTATCGAATGCAATTTAGACAAGGAAACCAACACTGTTTACGGTAAACATTTTTTGGCTTTTCTTAGTTTTCGTATGTCAACATTTTTTGCAAATAAAATTAGATTTTGCAATTTAAATGATTGGATCAAATCTTGCAACTGAAATATCTTCAAAGGCACATATCGAATTCCAGTTTGACTTTGAATTGGATAAAATGTATAGACAAGTTCAGGGGATTTCAAAATCTTAATAACGTACTCCTTAAAATGCCTGATATTTTTTTTTTTTTTTTACATGCTACAAGTATAATAAGATTTGTTGGTAATCACTAAATTATGGCAGTTGGAGGATTTTAAATCTATGTATTCTTAAATGATTATAAGTTTTGTTGCAGAATATTTCTGGATAATGGCAAGATCTAAGGATTACGATGATGAAACCAAAGCAGCCGTAGACAATTATTTAAATACAACAAATGATATTGACAAGTCTAAGCTCATTTGGTTAGATATGGAACATACATGTTAACAATGTGTGTTAGTTGTAAGTTATTTTGTATTCAATTTGAATAAAATATTCAAAAAAATATTGTAATGTTATTATTAGTTTTTTTTAATTAACGGTGCACACGTAAATTATGGTATTTCCATTAAGTGCGGTCAAAAAGAAGACCATGAGTAAAAGGCTTGGAACGATTAAACCTTTTTTTAATTTGTTTTATGAATCCTGAAATTGAATTGATTTTTCATTTGATAAGTATTTTAAATTTCAAAAATCAACTTTGTCCTTCAGAACAAAAACTTTATGACTAAATATCAGTTGCTTTAACACGCTATGTATTTTGACCACCAAAATTTGACAAAACCTTAGGACAAAACATTAAGTTACCTTTTGTCAAATTTTGGTACATATTATTGATTTTGAATGGAAAAAATTATATGTATAATTTTTGAATGGGGTAAGGGCTTTTAGGTACGGAGCTTACCCATTTATAAAATCGTTTCTGTGGTCTAGCAGTCCAGCGTCAGACTTGACTTCTTGAGGTCCGAACCCGCAATCCCCGGGTCGGGCAACAAAAAAAATTAGAAAATGTATATTTTCAATTTTCTAATGAAAGCAACTTTGCCCGGAATTGGATATGTGCCCGGCTGGCGATAGACTTGCCATCTATCACATTGGGGGACTTAGTGTCTTCAGCTAGTCGTGAATGCCTTGGTTGTGCCTCGGCCTACCCCTTCTTGCATAAGGGCGTGAATATACTTTTTTTATTTATCAAATGACGTCAACGCGATTGTTAAACTTTTGGTTTTATAGTCATTCGTTGGCGATGGAGAACACTTTCCATCAGGTGAACCGCCAGCTTGACTATTTCCTATTCCATACAAAAATGTAATTACAATAATTATCATATAGGCAGTGTGTAACAGCGTGTAGGCTTTTGAACTTTTGTTTACTTTGCAATCTTTGAATCAAGAATCCGTAAAAAAACCTTCAAATTTTGCGTATCATTGCCTAACCAGCGTGTAAGAATAACTGCAATAAACTTTACTTATATTTCTTATATTTATGGCATAGTCAAACTGTGGTGCAGCAAAGTCACATTTCTCGTCGACGATGATAAAACTATCATTGTTTTGTAAGAGGAACTTTTAAAATGAATTGAAAAAGTCCTGTTTGTTGGAAATATTTGAGCCTTCTTCAATGAAGTAGAATATCTGATGTCCATACATTAAAAATATTGTAGGGGATGCTAGAACAGCTATGAGCGCTGTATCAAATCATTAAGATATTACTAGGGTCTCAAATATTAATCTATCTTCTGGGTTTATACAGTCATAAAACGACCAAGTCTGCTATAGCTGTGTCACGTGGAGTAGAAAATTCAAGAAATCTTTCTTCGAAGAATTGTCTGCTGATTGACAACGGATGCATTTCGATTATCGGCCACGAGATCACTGCAGGCAATCCTTAACTTAAAAGCAAAGCTTCAATAGATCCGCGTTGTCTAGCGACAAAGACGCAGCTGGCAATTTTGTTGATAAATTACCAGGTCACTGCAGGCTACTTATATTACCCAGGTGAGTCTTTCAGAGACACCCGATTGTAGGTTTTGCCTGAAATAACAAAAGACAGCTATAAACATGTTTGTGCTTATCTTGCACTTATCCAGCCAAGAAATAAGATACTCTTCTGACGTACCTAATAAATCACCCAAATCTTAAAATGTTTAATCACAATAGCATTATAAAGTTCCTAAATACTGTCGTCATTGCTGTGATGTGATTAAACTTATGACGCACGAAAAGAACAACCATTTACCATCAAGGGAAAGGGATTATTTGAGTTAGTCTTCAATTCTTGCGAAAACTCCTCCAAAATTTGATCTTGGGGCATAAGACTAACGTCAAAATATTTTACTAGATGGTAGATTGCCACGCTATAGTTCATCTGTATTGATATATACTACTGACAGAGAATAAAAAACAGTATCAAGATGCAAGGACACAACGGCCAAAGTGTCAAGGGACAGTGGATGAAAGTGACTTGCTAGCCGCAAAACAAGTTGAAATTTGAAACGTAAACGTAAAGCAAATACTTGTATTGTTTTGAGCGATAATGGTGCCGATTCCCTTGGTACAAACTAGTCTAAACTAACCTAAAATTAGATTTAGAGCTGTCTAATGACGTTTGGTATTCTGCTGTACACATCTAAACTAAAATTTTAGCTTGACAGATCTAAAACATTTTAGTCGTTCAATTTAGGTTTTTCGTATTCTGATGTGCATGTTTTATGTCAAATTTCACTTAAAATTACAAATGTCACTTAAAATTTAGAGCGAATTTTTTAGAAGACGATTAAACTTAGTTTCCATATAAACTGCTCTTTTTTAATTACAATTGATTGTTAAGTTATCGTAA
>NJDC01005964.1:81917-110008 GCA_002245475.1 Calephelis virginiensis | reverse complement strand
TAATGAGAATTGTACCTAAAATAATTTTGTTTCATACAAGTTCTGGTCATATCTACAATTTCATTTATTTCTCCTGGTTGTTGACGCTGACGTGTTAACATTTCTTCCATTAAATTTATACACTCTTCTGAAGGGACATTTGAGAATAAACTTTCTACATCCAAAGAAACTAATCTACACTGATCCGGTAACACTATGTCTTTGATCCTGTCGACAAGATATAAACTATTCTTTATGCTATGGGGTGGGTTGAATTTTGATTTTTCTTTAATAACGTTGTTTAAATATTTTGATAAACCATACGCTGGTGCACCAATATAAGAAACAACTGGACGTATTGGACAACCATCTTTGTGAATCTTTGGCCAACCGTACAGAAGGGGTGGACGAGGATTCATTTCGATTACACTTTGTTGGGACCATGTCGTTAGACTTGTCAAGAATCTTTAAGAGGACAGTTAGGCTTGTTACATTCTGTGTCGTTTGGAGGATTATTTGCCACAACAGTTACACTGCTTACGCGGATTTAGCAAAATAAAGGCTTATTTTACATTTGTTATAATGGATTTCCGCAAAGTAACGCCTGTTTCAATAAAATAAAAAAGAGTCCCAAATATTAATCTATCTTTTGGGTTTATACAGTCATAAAACGACCAAGTTTGCTATAGCTGTGTCACGTGGAGTAGAAAATTCAAGAAATCTTTCTTCAAAGAATTGTCTGCTGTTTGACAACGGATGCATTTCGATTATCGGCCACGAGATCACTGCAGGCAATTCTTAACTTAAAAGCAAAGCTTCAATAGATCTGCGTTGTCTAGCGACAAAGACGCAGCTGACAATTTTGTTGATAATTTCCAGGTCACTGCAGGCTACTTATTTTACCCAGAAGAGTCTTTAAGAGACAACCTATATAGCTATAAACATGTTTGTGCTTATCTTGCACTTATCCAGCCAAGAAATAAGATACTCTTCTTACGTACCTAATAAATCACCCAAATCTTAAAATGTTTAATCACAATAACATTATAAAGTTCCTAAATACTGTCGTCATTGCTTTGATGTGATTAAACTTATGACGCACGAAAAGAACAACCATTTTACCGTCAAGGGAAAGGGATTATTTGAGTTAGTCTTCAATTCTTGCGAAAACTCCTCCAAAATTTGATCTTGGGGCATACGACTAACGTCAAAATATTTTACTAGATAGTAGATTGCCACGCTATAGTTCATCTGTATTGATATATACTACTGTCAGAGAATAAAAAACAGTATCAAGATGCAAGAACACAACGGCCAAAGTGTCAAGGGACAGTGGATGAAAGTGACTTGCTAGCCGCAAAACAAGTTGAAATTTGAAACGTAAACGTAAAGCAAATACTTGTATTGTTTTGAGCGATAATATCTGCCTTACGAACGACGATTTGACGAATGATGTTAAAATTTGAAACGACGTTAGTTCACCTTAGTTTAGTTCTTAGTGATATTATGAAATTTGTCAGTCCCAACTTTCAATAACCTATCTACGATAAGAGATAGGATTAACTTAGTTCAGTTACCAGTCAACCACTGCAAGTTTTCAATTAATGTTAGCAAATATATGCAGAAAAACTCAAGGTTATTGAAATCGGCTCTTCATATTCCTTATAATATTTTTCTTTTATTTTTTGTTTATAAACCACCCTTTTAATGACATTGAAGGGTTATCGAGCAGAAAAAAATCCTGATATTGAGCAATATACGATAAATATGTACAACAGGTCACCTGCAAGCGTCTGTTATCCCTAACCATAGAATCTTCAAGAGGACTGCTGCCTCAATATAAGGCAACTGAGGAGTGCCCACCCCTGCAACCTGCCTTTCGGTCGCCGTATGTTAAGTACCTGCTCACGCTCCGTACTGAGCTCCACTGTATATGTATAAGAGCAACGGATCATGATTGTCGTAATCTGTACAAAAGAAAAGGATAACCGGTATACTTACCCACTTGACATAAATATCCAGCCATAACATAGCGACGTTAGTAGTAATGTCTATAGGTATGTCTATACCAGTTCGATAACCCTTTCATATTACGTAGTCATAATTTAAACAACACACGCCTGAACAAACATTGCACATGTCTATAGCGCATTCGCAAACCTTAGAATAAGAAACGCCTACAAAATGACTACAAAATGGTGGAAGATAACTTCCAAAAAATTTTCAATTTAGCGAAAATTATGTGTGTGTGGGTGTGTGTATGTATGTGTGTGCATCCATGTTTGCGTGCGTGCGTGCACTGCAAGATGGCTGATGGGTCATAGCTTAAAAGTTCAGGTATTAGGCATGTTTCATCATTGTTGCAGTGCTTCTTAAGTACATTTAAAAAGAAATGCTTGACTTGTTTTTGTGTGTATGGGTTACCACTTTGAATGGATATACCGTTGTTGATGAGGATATTTGTTTGAATCGCCTCTGTGGTCTAGCGGTCCGGGTATTGGACTTGACTACATGAGGTTCCGGGTTCGAATCCCGGGTCGGCCAACAAAAAGAAAATTGGATATTTCCAATTTTCTAATTAAAAAAAATGTTGGGTCGTGATTGGATATGTGCCCAGTTGGCGATAGGCTTGCCACCTATCACATTGTGGGACTTAGTGTCTTCGGCTAGTCGTGGTTGCCTTGGTTGCACCTCTGCCTACCACTTCGGGGATATGGGCGTGAAGACATTTGTTTGAAAGATGACGTGTTCGTGATGATTCTTGGCTATAGGTTTCGTCGTGGGTACATTTAACTTGTTTAATTTTAAGAATATTTATATCCTATTTATATTAAAGGCGCCCTATTTTTATATTTAAAATATAAACTAAACGTACCTTACCTTTCAAGCGTTCACAATTACTATATTTAGATCTTAATTTATTAAGTAACTGCCAATAAGTACCAAACACTGAAAGATATTCGTGTCCTCAAGTGAAGCAAGTAAGTTGCACTAGCATCTCCTGTAAACGCTAATATGAATTACATTAATAAATCGATATAAATTTTAAAAGATATAATTTTTTTTACAAAGAATCTATTACAAAGTCCAATGTAAGCTTGAGATTTAGGCTAAGAACTCACGGAACGGTTTTCGTCCGCGCCCGCGGCGGTTGCGGGCCCGCAGGTTCCGTAGAATGTAGATTTTTATGCAAAAAGTAAGAGCACATTTCACGAAGCCCTTTTTTTCACGTACAAGTTTGCAAGCGATGCTTTCAACCGCGACAGCTACGTAACCGCACAAATCAGCAGTCTCGTGAATTTTTAAAATAAAGCCGCAGTAAAAACTGTTCCGTGAGTTTTTAGTCTTACGCATTCATACATTTCTCCGCATTCCGTATTTTGAGTGATTTGGTCACTTTATACTGAGTGTCAAATTTCTAAACTACAACACTTATGAACTTGGAAAAAATTACTTGTACTTACTACAAAACAAATATTGAATAAATGAAACTGGACTGCATGTTAATGGACTATAGCCCAATTTACTCGTATATATTGACTTTTACGGACCGCTTCTTAAAGGGGATCCCGTAAACCGTACTTACGCAACATTAGTAATCGGGTTTGGTGTAACATAAAGTGTGTCGGGATAAAAGTTAGCGTTTGACATTTAATATAGAATATAAAAAGAAAGTATAAATAAATTTTATACATTTATAAAACAATCAAGTGCCTATTTTACTATTTATCCGATTTCATTTTAATAAATCTTGCTTACAACCGACTAAAGAAGGATTTTTCATTAAGACCACCAAACCTGAAGAAAAAAAAATTAGATAACTGTAAAATGTCGTAACTGCAAATTTTACTCGCTTTACATGCAAAGGGTTCGTGCTTAGGAATACCGAGTTCCTTATATGAAAAGCCCTAACTGTACATTCTATGTAATTACGCCCTTTCAGAAAAGTATTTCACATTTATTATATTTTTACTAAAACAAAAGGTAAAAATTGAAATAAAACAAAGACACGTATATAAATTTAAATAAAATATGATTCAAAATAAAGCAAAATTTTGTTTACGTTTTCTAAATCGCCTCTGTGGTCTAGCGGTTCAGTTGTTGGACTTGACTGCATGAGGTCCCGGGTTCGAGTCCCGGGTCGGGCAACAAAAGAAAATTGGGTTTTTTCCTATTTTCTAATAATTAAAAATGTTGCTCGGGATAGGATATGTGCCCTGTTGACGATAGGCTTGCCACCTATCACATTGTGGGACTTAGTATCTTCGGCTAGTCGTGGGTACCCTGGTTGTGCCTCTGCCTACCTCTTCGGAGATATGGGCGTGAAGATACGTTTTCTAAAACTAGAATAATCAACCAAATCCTGTTAATCGCGGGCTTTCATTTTAGACAAAACTTCAATTATCTCACAATCAATGTTGACGTAGTTACGGCCTTTTTTCGTATGACGGCAGTATAAACTTGATAACACTCAACAACATAGTAACTTAAAATCGTGAATGTAGGAAATATTTGAACGTACATGCTCCATGCTGGGTTCTCCTTGAGACTGCAGGAGCTACTAGTTCATTGGATTTGCTAGCACTTAATAATGCATACAGTTTCATTTGAGTTGACGGCATCATTAATAATTAATCAATAAATTAAACTCAATTCGACTAGTGGATGATGAAGAAATTTACATGGAACTTCGAGTCTTGGATTCGTTAATTATCTTTCGAGAAAATAATTGTCAAATCACGACGAACAGATAAAACATTTGGAGCCAGTTTTTTGCAGTTTTACTGTGCTTAAATTATTTTAAACCGGATGTTGCCCGCAGCGTTTCCTGCATAGTTAATGGTCGCACAGGAACATTTATTAGAATAAAAAATCCTATACATGTTAATCCATGTTATGTGTGTGCCAAATTTTATGAAAGTCTTTGCGTGAGGGAGTAACAAACAAATAAACAAACATACAAACTTTCCCATTTACTATCAATGTACAGAATTTCAATGTACAGAATTCACTCTTCTACAGTTTTGTTAAGGGGGTTAACATAATATCTAATTTTCAGTCCGATTCCCAAAATTATTTCGTCAACGGGAATAATGGGAAAGCTTAAAAACGCCAACGCTAGCGCAGTTGCAGGCAACAATTAATATTGTCCAACTAAACGACTATTGGTCATTATTCAAGTTTTCGTTTTTCACAAACATGTAACTGTATGCAAATTTTAATTACCGCATTAAAACTACGAACATATTTCAAAGGACAGATTTATATGATATACCTACATAATATATGAGAACTAGATTAAGTAAAGTTTAGTGAAGAATAACAAGATGTACTTGTTTGATATTTTAGCTGGCTTTGTATTTCTTAATATTGGTTTCTCTTGTAGATTAATACGGAACACAATATGTCCGGATTTTACTCCAGTAGACGATTTTAACATATTTGCGGTAAGGCGATTTATTTAAAAAAAATGCCTATGTTTGAACTTGGATCTTTAGCTATATGCAAATCCTGTTTTGGCTTGCCGTCACTAACACCGTGATATCTAACTTGGTACCACACCGATTGGTACCACCGTCTTACCTATTCCTGCCGCCTTAACGTCATTACGTGTTCCTTTTCGGAGGGTAAGGTAGCCGGTAAACTTATTTTTGCTCGAGGCTTAACATCCCGGCCTCATGTTGGCAATGCACCATTACCACCTTTGGTGTCTCTGGGCAGCTTGTTTTTCTTACCATCAGGAAATCTGTCTGCTTGTTTGACATCCAATATCATAAAAAAAAGTATAAAATAACTTTGTAATAAATATAAAGTTATTATTATTTTCAGTTTCTGATTGTACTTCTTTATGATCTATTATAACTATTTGTAGCCGTTATCTGACTTCAACTTGAAATATATCCACCAACCAAATTTCAGCTAAATGTACCTATCTATCCATACTTTAGAGCTTTACTTACTTAAGGAGCCATGCGTAAGTGGTAAAGTGCTAACTTTTTTCTAAATTGAATAGTTTTTTGTTTCCTCCCTCCAATAACTACTAAATTAAGAGGACGACAAAACTTAAAAAAATGTGATGTACGCATATTACCATATCAGCTTCCATCGAAAGTTGGGTTGAACGAGATTAGCAAGCAAGTAGAGCAAATAGTTTTTTTTTGATACATCATAAAAATATAAATTGCAATCTGCCTTTCTGAGTTTCCAACCCCGAGGCTCGGGATCCATTTATAACGGAGCAGGCGCTTGTGTGACAAACATTTAGATGTCTGCATTTTCGGATCTGGGCGTTTACAATATTTATTCTGGTATCTAAGTATTTTTGCGTAATATGATTTGCTTACTTGGGGATTAGATTCAATTTAAGTAATTTGTCCAGGGACACTTATTATTTAATATTTATTACATTTCATTCAATAAACTCTAATTTAACTTAATCTGGTAAAAAGATAGGTAATAGCATGTCTAAATAGAAAGACATAGAGGGTTAAACTTTGTGCCAGTTTCTAGACCACAGGTGGTAATTACCAGAGTCCATCTTCAGTGTCTCAATCCATATAGATGTACTTTATATATGTGCCAATTTACACTAAAACGAGCTCACAGTGAAGTTGCAGGATAAACTGTGAGTGCTAGGTTATACTCGTATATAGTTATATTTATTATGCGTTATAATTTTACTTAAAAACAGAAATGTAATTAGGTCGCAACTCATGGCTTAATGCTTTTTTTTTTAATTACTAATTTGTTGCTGATCTCGCGATTTTTTGCAACTTCACCGAGCTTTAATATTTAAAGACTAAAAAAATATAAAAACCAATTACTTATCAATTTAAAAAAGCGAAATACTCCAAAGATTATCAAAAAAAAATCAAACAATTCGATTTATTGAAACATGTCAAAGATATGACTATAAAGAAACGAACTGATATAGCAAAGTTCCAAAAACTCGATTGTAACAGCTTAGATACAGCTGTCGGTACGACAACACGGTGGGGATCACAAAAGGTGGAAAGCCATCGCTTACACGGTTTATGCCAATTTAGTCCTAGAAGCGTGCACACGTGGCCTAAGCGTCAAATCAACGTTAATTCTTCATAAACAACTGCGATTTGCTCTTCCTGAATTTAGGTACATATCCTTATCATCTGTACCAACGCATATAAAAAAAAATCAATTCACAATTTTCATCCGACGCAAAATACAAGATGTTTGGTTATAACGTAAACAAAGCACAAAACTGGTTTCCATCGATCGCCGTTGCATTCGCAGGCTGGTGACGTCATGACTCGTACTAGCGCACTAGCGTCAGAACGAGTGAAGCATTTTTGTGGACTGTCTTAAATATTTAAAGTTAACATTACAATTTGGAAACAACATTTAAAATGCATTACTATTTAAGCCTATACCTTCTTAGATTGAAATTTCGCCGGTCTTTTCAAAGTTACCCTGAACATCTGGAGCAATTATATTAATTCCGTCTACTTACTTTTAATCCCCTAAATTTAAATGTTAAGAAGGGATTTTGGAAAGAAAATAAAGACTTGACATCAGTTTTCAAGAAACTTTACTTGGAAACCATACAAAATCCCATGTAAGTTTTCAAACTATACTGGGGTTGGGCGTACTTTCGAAAAAAAAATTTAACTTTCAACAAAGAGTATGTTTACCAATGTACCAGTCTTTCAATGCCCTTTTAAAGGGGTAGACCATAGAGGGTTATTTTTTAGAAAACTCTTATACTTATCATAATTTGTAATAAACAACTATAATCCAAATTTTCAAGTCACTAACTTCATCAGTGTAGAACTTTCATATAAATATTCTTCTTTTTTTTCAATACCTTCGTGGTAGATTTCCCGAAAATCTTCTATTGGTGCATTTGTGGTTGGGAGTGAAGAGCTCCCAGACAAATATTCAAAAAACTAAACTATACTACAACAAAAAATGATGAAGTTTCAAATGAACTTGCAAACACTACTTCACCCTATAAGAATTCAATTTTTAAATTTCAACCATTAAATTATTATTTATTACTTACAACAAATTAAATCTAAAATTGCATGTGTCAATCAATGAAATTGATGCGATTGCAACCTAAATTACAACCAATTTGAAATAAAATTTCCAAAAATCCCCTACACTCCCTTAGAAATCTTCGTACCAAATTTCAAATTTTTTTTTCTCAGAAGTTTCAGCTGTGCATTGTTTGTTTGTCAGTTCATCAGTAACGGAAGGGTTTTATGTAACTAATGATAAACAAATGAATTTTGTCACAAGTTTGTACGATTCTATAATTTACAACAGATTGAGAAAGTGGTCTCTCACAGAAAGAACAGACAAAAGAAAATCAGTGGACTAGTCTTATATCTCACTCCCTTTTTATCGAAAATATTATAAATATTAATTATTAATTCAATTACAACTTTATGAATAAATGACTAGTTAATAATGCTATCATAGTAATCAATCAATATATATAATATAATAGTCAATCAATGTGACATTTGCATGAAAAAAAATCAGCTGTTAATCTATTGTTAACGGAACAAACTGTTAAAAAAACTCCTAGTAGTTTTCGGAAAGATTTGCAAAAAAACAATAACTATTTATTTTTAAGGTTTTCACATATCAGTTTTTATCTGCCAACGACGGCCATTCTCTCGGACAAAGAAGCATTGAATCATGCTAGAGAAAACAATTTATAGCAACCAAAAGCTCTTAAGCAAATTACAATATGAAAAAATTTACAAAGAACATCACGTATGTTTGATTTTGTAAATTTTGCACCAACGTACAAAATAACGTATACCGCAAATTTGATTCATACTAGCAACCTTTTCTTTCGGAAACTGTAGCGCAAAAAACTAAAACATTGATAATTTTCCATCATGGTAATGGAGTTTTGCATGAAGTCGCTAGATATCCAAATGAAATGCAAAATGCAAATTGCGGGTCTTATGAGTTTGTAAAAAAGGCGACAAGAAAATATCCATGAAACCCATCCAATGTGTCTGAAGATTCTCCTGATTATCTTGAATCAAGTTTTGAAATGACCCTGAAGCTGTCAATAAAGGAGTTTTACTTCACGAATTATCATACGGAAGTAAGTTTAGTAGAAGGTCATGAGTAGCTCTGAATTTAATACATAATGAGCAGTTTGATTTGAAAAAAGCGTTGCCTACTGCTTCTATTAATATTTGAGGTAACTACTCTGAATTTGAATATTATGATTTAAATAAATACTAATAGTTTAGAATTAAGTAAATGTGTTTACTTCTTATCTTTTGCCTGTATCAATTAAATGAATAAAATAGTATACAAATAGATTAAAAAATGTTCCTTTTACTAGTAGTAATTTGAAACAATTTTCTTATCCCTTACATAGGAAGCTCCGATAAGCTACTTAATTTACAAAAAAATCTCTAAAATTTGTGAATCTGGTGTGGTGTTGAATCAGTATTGTTCAACTAGCTATAATTGTGTTTTTGGAAATAAGTACTTCTATGTAACCAGTTTCTTCTACTATAAATAAAATAAGTTTTGCACAAAAGACGAACTTAATACCTATTGAAAATCTCCACCAGTCAATCTGTAAGCCAACACAAAGTGTAATTTGCAGATGCCTATCACTCTGACAATAGAACAGCAACGACCCCGAAACAACAGCTATGATGTCCAGCTATGATGTGGGCTGTGCCCACGGTTGTCTCTTGCCGCCTCTTGTGCAAGAGATCCTTGTATTTGTTCTCTGTCTTATCATTTAAGAAGCTTAATCTGTGATAAAAGTAATAATTATTAATGTAAATTTTATTATCAATTATAATTTTCAGATCTTCGGACTACAATCACACTACACCAATACATATTGGCTCTAGATTATGATAAATGTTATATTAGTAGCGAATGCTACTATGACAAAAAAACAAACACCACGTATAGCAATAATATTTCTTCATTTATTTCTTCTTTTAGCTAATGAAAAGTTTTATATTTAATAGAAAAACTTGCCTTTTTTTTATGTCATAGGACAGTAAACATGGTTATCCTAACGTTAAGACACATCCATGTCCAAAAGACAACAGTTATTACTAGCAAGACCACAGGCAGTAGAGTACTGTACAGCAATGTATCTGGGTAGAGATTTACGGCCATACCTATTCCTACCACTAAAATGACAGTGTCATGTTCCAATCTGGAGGATAGAGTCAGGCAGTGTACTTTCATAATAGACCGAAAATCACGGCAGAAGGACAGCGACGCATTAACAATGGTATCTATGGACCATGCTATTTTCTTAGCATTAAGTGTGCTAATAAGCACACGTCTCATGCCCTTAAAACTCTTAAAACTTTTTCCGTTATACAGACTTTCTTCTCTTTTTCAAAGAGGTTTTGTGTTTGCCTCTCAGTTTATTACTAGTCATTCAGCCTTATCACCTATGTAGTCTATCGGTCCGGCGTCGTACTTGACTTCTAGAGGTTCCGGGTTCCACTCCGGAGTCGGACAACAAAAAAATCGAAAATGTGTGTTTTCAAATTTCTAATCAAAATAACGTTGCTTGGCATCAGGTGTGTGCCTAGTTGGTGCTACGTTTGCCACCTACCACATTGTGGGACTTAACTACAATTAAAAAAAAAATTATTGGATTATTTTTTGGCGTAAGTATATCGTTTCTGAATCGCAAACCTTGAAAGGCGATGAAACAAATTTTGATGACAAACGGTTTGCGTATTATTGATCTTTTTCCATTACTTTCTTGACAGATATTCATTTTTAATTTATTTTGGTGTTTAAATTGAATTCCGTGATATTCAACTAGATATAAAATAATTAATTTTAAATGTTTTATTTTCACAGAATATGCTTGAATAGCAACAAGATCTAAAAACTACGGAGGTGATGTCAAAGCAGCCATAGATAACTACTTAAAAAATTCGAAAGTTATTGGCGCCTCCAAACTTATATGGTTGGATCTGCATGACGAATCTTGTTGAAGGAAGAAGTTTTACAATCAGTTCCTGCTCATTGTTTCACTAATTTTTTTATTGTATATTTGACATAAAAATGCTAAAAATGACTTTGAATGTTTAGTATTCTTCGCTTCAAATATAAGAAATTGCTTTGTTTTAATTTTGCAATACGTGATCATAAAATATAAACGCTGTGGCTGAAAAGTACACAACGCCCCCAAAAAAATTAACTTCATAATTCAGAAAAACTTTAGATACATGTAAAGTTGAAGGTAACAACTAGTAGTAGCTAAGTAAATGAGTGTTGGACATTATTAAAATGTTGGATTTCATAATTAAGTTACTGAATGCAAATTTTTACTACATAAAAACTAAGAACATATTTAAAGGTCGTAAAGATAAAATAAAAATAAAATATGAAAACTTGAGTCGGATAAGTTTATATAACTAACAATTACAATATGTACGTGTTTGATATTTTAACTGGCTGTTTATTTCTTATTTTTGATTTTTCTTGTGGATTAATAATTGACAAGGAATGTCCGAATTTTACCCCAGTAGAGGACTTTGACCTATTTGCGGTAAGTAGGTATTTTATATTTGCAAGTAGTAACATTAAGTAAGTATCTTACGACCACATCCCCGAAGAGGCAGAAGCATAACCATGGCACCTACGATTGAAGGTACAACTTAGTGTGATAAACTAGGTAGGCTTGTCTTCATAACAACAAAAATAATTGTATATGTAATACATTGGAAGTAGTAGCAAACTAGGATTACAGATTGATAACAATATGAATTGAAAAATACACATAAATCAAGTTTGTAATAGGTTAAGATCAATTTTAGGCAAATTTTTTTACCCACACAAAATTATTAATAAACGAACTCTGTACATTGTTTATTATGCTCTTGCTGACTCTTTACTAAGTTATGGGTTGAAATGTTATGGCCTTACCTTTAAGACATACTTAGATCAATACTTAGATCAAACATAATAGAAAACTATTACAACGAAGACCACAAGATAAAAAAAGCATATAACTATGATACTAGAATCTCTAAAAACAAAAGATTGCTTGAACACACTGGCAAAAATTATTATAGACAAAGAACAATCGAGTACATAACTCCAATTATGTTATAAGTATCCCTTTCTCCTCAAAGACAATAAATTAAAGATATGCTACTTAAAAGTAAAAATGAAAAACGTACTCCTAAAAATTTAAGAAAATATTTAAGCTGCACGATATAATATAACATATAAACAAGTAAATTTAAAACAGAGACTGTAATCAATATAATTTATAATTGTAAGCAAAGCACTATTTAAGCGAATTTAATAATAATAATAGTATGTATCTGAGAGCATCGTCAACAAACTGCTTCACAGTTTGGCGAAACTTGTGTAATATATGTCGAAGCGAAAATACATTCTATCTACTGGCCGATACATGAGCCGCCGGGCTGGTAGCCCGGGAGCGTACCACTTTTGGGCGTTTGTCCAATTAAGAACTTGGAAATATCAGGACAAAGTCGTAATACGTGATCTTTCGATCCTGATGTCCACACTCTATCATTCAGTACTCTCGCACTAACAAGTAGCGTATGCCTATCCGTTGCCAACCAAACCATCGTGAACATAGGAATAAGCATTCCACTATGACAACAAAAGTAAACCCCGAAGGGGAACGGAGAGCTCCACCCGCTCTTCCCGCGTGAGTGCCAACCAAATAATGCACCCCCCGAATGACCCACAACCCGGGCCCTAGATCATAATTGAATTAACTATTACGATCTAGAATTATCTCTTTGCCATCCTATGACAGGGAGGGACCTATTACCAGTGGCGACCTCCGTACTAGACAGCGGTCCGAACACTGCAAGGCGTTCACAAAGAATGACTCGCGAAGCATGCTCGCTTTGACTTACATAGCCGTAGCAGCCAACAAACAAGATGATAAGACAACACCTGCAAGCGCACCTGCTACTGCACGTGGTGTTTACTTGAAGCCTTTGAATGCCAATCTGTATTGCGCTAGTTGCTACGTCAACTATACTTATAACCACAGTATCTAAGCCACGCATACTACCTTGCGACATATAGCTGTAAGTTTTTTTCCGAAGAAAATATTTAAAAAAAATATATGTTCAGACTAGGGAAGAACCCATGGATCAGCTTTTGTTTCGACGATATAATAAAAAAACAATCACCCCTAGACATTCTACTCGACCTTCATCATCCGACATAGAGGGTTTGCAGTTTAATGGCGCTAATTATGTGCCTGAAAAGCTTTAAAAACGAGTACGCTATGTAATTTGATATATTAGAAGCCGTTGGGGCTGCAAGAAATACAAGAAAACACTCAGCATTGAAAAACCATGCTTTAAAAATTATCACTCTTAAGTGGCTACCTTACCATTTTGGGAACATCCCTTCAGATTCTTAAAAAATTTTTTTTTTCTTATACACATCTTTATTTATATCCCCAATTATAAATAAATAAACACATTTTCAAATTAAAACTAAACTGCAAGTTTTAACTTGAAAATTACCTTTAATGGGTTAATGTATTAAAATAATCAGTTTATTTCCTGTAAGTACTTCCTAGTCTTATTTTACATTAAGTACAAATTACAATATTGTTAAGTTTACTTCGTAAGTCCTATGGAAAAAACCAAAACTCATTCACGTTATTTTTCACGCAGGTACTAGAGGAGAAATTTTGGAAAACTTTATATATAGATAGCTTACTTTGTAAATATGATTAAGTCGTTTTTACCGGTCATGGCTTGAGCTGAAAAGTTTCATGCTTATTCAAATCGGATGACAATGACAAAATATTGTTACATGGAGTTTATCTGATGAAAAAATCATAAATTTGCCTATAGGAATTCCTAAACCTCTAAACATTATCCTATTACATATTTATTTGAATTTATTTATCTAATTGAATTGAATTATTAGTTATATAGAAATTATTAATTATTTTTTAAACTTATTGAATAAAACAAATGGATCATAAATGTAGTTTTATCTTCCCTGTGTTGGTCCGCGATCCTTGGCATATTAGACCATCTGCCTTCTTGCCTGGCAGCTCGTTAAAAGACGAGCATAGGCTTACCGTCACTAACACTATGACATCCTACTAGGCGGTAGAGTTTCGCAGCAACTCGCCCGGATTAGTACCACCGCCTTACCTATTCCTGCCGCGATAACGTCAGTGCTTGCCGTAGACGTGTTCCGGTCCTGAGGGTAATGTAGCCGGTAAACTTACTTTTGCTCGAGACCTAACATCCCGGCCTCAGGTTGGCAACGCACCATTACCAACTTTGGTGTCTTTAGGCGGCGTGAAGTTCTTACCAGCAAAAAAATTGTCTGTTTGTTTGCCTTCAAATATCATAAAATAAATACATATAATTTAAATAAGACCTACAGGAGCCTGGTTACATGCACTCCCATCTCCTCATGTAGGTACACTTTTAGATAACAATGCTCTGCGTGTAGCATTGGCTCTTCGTTTAGGTTGCAATGTATGCGAACCACACAGATGTATTTGTGGGTCTACGGTTGAGTCCAACGGTCACCACGCATTGAGCTGCACCCGTTGCTCTTGTAGGTTTCCTAGACATCATGCACTCAACGACATAATTCGTAGGGCACTCGTTTCTGCCAATGTCCCTTGCGTCCTTGAACCACCCGGTCTCAGCCGATCTGATGGAAAGAGACCAGATGGTATGACTTTGGTTCCCTGGAAAAAGGGTAAGTGACTTTTATGGGATGCAACTTGCGTTAGCACCTTTGCTGCGAGTCATCTTAATCGTACTACATTGTCACCCGCAGCGGCTGCTGAGGATGCAGCATTTAAAAAAAAACCAAAAATATGCAGCTCTGAAAAATACCTATTTGTTTATTCCTATTGCAGTAGAGACGATGGGAACAATGTGCCATGAAGCTAAATGCTTCATTTACGAATTAGGGCACAGGCTCCGAGATAACGGGCATGACACCCTATCCGGCTCATTTTTGGTGCAAAGACTCGCGCTGGCCATCCAACGTAGTAATGCCGCTAGTGTCATGGGTACATTTGCACCGGGAATGCTTCGGGGTGGCTTATTTGAATAATTATTTGTTAGTTTTATGGTAAAAATACTTAAATTAAATTTCATAGTTATAGAAAGATAAGTGTTCTTTAGTTCAAGCAATGTTTAAATTCATTAATTTAAAGACATATCAAATTTGTAAAATATAATTATACGTTTTAAAGTAATACCTATAGTACCGCCCGGATTAGTACCACCGCCTTACCTATTCCTGCCGCCATAACGTCAGTGCTTGCCGTAGACGTGTTCCGGTCCGGAGGGTAAGATAGCCGGTAAACTTACTTTTGCTCGAGACCTAACATCCCGGCCTAAGGTTGGCAACGCACCATTACCAACTTTGGTGTCTTTAGGCGGCGTAATATAAGTTCAAAAGAAACAAATGAAAAATGTAACAATTGAATCATTTATATAATGTTTAAACTGTAGCTTTAAGAAATAATAATGTGAATTTGAGCCTTTAATAAAATCTACATACCAGGTAAGTCTGGTGGAATAGGCGAAGTATAAAATATGATTGTTGTAACACCTACATGTACCCTATTTATACACAACTAAACAGTAACAGTTATTAAACTAAACAGTTATTATTATTACTATTATTTTTTTATGTTTGGACCTGTTTGATGCTTCATTAATAGTACTTCTCAAATAGAACTGATGATTACATTTTGTCACAAATGTTATATTTTTTTAAATCTTATTTTGTTTCAGTTTGGCGAAGGAGTTTGGCATGAAGTTGCCAGATATCCAAATGAATTTGAAAACTCGAATTGCGCGTCTTATGGGTTCGAAAAAAAAGACGACAAGAAAATATTTGTGAGACTCCTCGACGATTCGAAAGTTCCTGAAGATTCTCCTGACTATCTTGAAACAATTGTTGAAATAGACCCCGAAGCTGGAAACAAAGGAATATTACTTCATGAAATAACATATGGAAGTAAGTACAATCAAAAGCAAATAAATGTGCGGCTCTGAAGTTATTAGTAAGCGATAATGTCTACGTAATTTACATGGTATGATAATAACACACCTTAACCTGCGCGTACTAGGGCATGTTTAGAGCTGAGTCTATACCACGAGTTAGTACAGATTACATTGAGTTTTTGATTTCTTGTAATCTATATCGCTTTTGGTCTAATAATTTAGTTCTCTTAGTTACCAATAGAGTCGCTGTTCAAAGTTTCCAGACAAATAAGGAGACGCCAACGAGTATAAGCTTGACAAGCCGTAAATTCATTGTAACGGTTCTTTATATTTAATTGATTGCTGTACAAATATTATGAACTTGCATGGAACTAAAATATATTGGATAATAATTTCAAATTTATTATTTCTTCCAAAAATTTTTTAAAAGGATAGTAAAATGTGGGGAGGAATTTTATTCTATTCAAATTTGTCTATTTAAACGTATGTTTTGTTTTAATGTTAAAAAGGCTATGCCAAATTTAATGGATCTTAATATCTAAATAAATTTTAACTCTGAATTGGTCATATGCCACTGTTTATCACGTTTTTTTCATAAAGTTTAGCAGGCTTAAGTAACAAATACGAAGCAAAGCTCTGGGCAATAATTAATATATTAATGTTTCCTTCATGAGCTTACAAAACTAATGTATAACATGAAATTCTATTGTCGTTTTATATTAAATTAGCTGCATACCTGCAACTTTCATCAGCCTAGAATGGATTTTATTTAAAACTAGCTGTTGCCTGCGTCGTTGCCCACGTGATTACTGGTCATACAAGAACATTTTTTCGGGATTAAAACTAGCCTGTGTGGTTATCCAAGTTACCCTCTATGTGTATGCCAAATTGAATAAAAATCAGTTGCGCAGTTTTTTAGTGAAGGAGTAATAAACAAACAAACAAATATACGAACTTTCGCATTTATGATATAAATAGGATGTCATCACCCAATATGATTATTTGAGGGTGGATTAGAAAACAAAGTAGCCTCTGTTTGAATTCGGATCTTTATTAGATCTGCATAGATAATAAATTTTACAAAAATCGGTATAGTATTAACACATATAATCGCTACAGACAAACTAACTTTGGGATTCACAACATTAAATCCATATACTATAAATTAATTAAACAAAAGATTCCATTCATCCATAAGAATGGAATCTTTTGTGCAAAATTTTGCGTAGTTGTTATACAAGTATAAATATTGAAATTAATAATTTATTACTATGTGCGCAATAAATTTTGTCAATTAGGTAGCTATTTATAAAAATGTTGACAATAACTTCTTTGTTTAAATAAAGTGAAACACTTGCACTATTTTACGTATCATTATTTTCAATTTTTATTATACTAACAAACATCTTTGTCATTTTATTTGTATTTTCAGATAGATGCAAAATCATTGTCTCTGTGTAGATGTCGGTTTCTTTACCATAATATGGATTAACTGCTTTCCTACCTAGCAGATTGTTATAGGCAAGAATCACATTGTTTGTCACAATTAAGAACATTACATTATTATCATTTATAACTGGTCCAAGTTACAAGAAATTATAGTTACCCTATATCTTAACGAATTTACGGAGTATGTAAACTATAATACGCAGGTGAAGCTACGGGAAACCATTTGTGTTAATTTTCTTATGTTATAGGATAGCGAACAAAGATACAGATCTCCTGGTGGTAAAAGTTAATCATGACCTATAGACACTATAGATGTCGGTGAGCCGCTGTATTATGGCCAATGTGTCAGGCTAGTTATGCTAGACAATTTGCTACCCTCCGGACCAAAACATGACACTGTTATTATGACGTGGCAGGAATAGGTAAAGCGGTAGATCTATATCTCTTGTTGGTAATTATTTTATCAGTGCCCGGCTTTATGAGCTATCTAGCAAGAAGGCAGATGATTTATTCTACATAATGAAACAGACTTATACGGGTAAAAACTTTAATATTCATAGGGCAGGAATAGATAAACCGGTGGATCCCCACGTGGACAAGTAACAGCACGGTGATAGCTCGCTGTGTGATAGGCACGATGAGCCATATTATACCACCACATTTATTTAATCATCAATTACTTTTTTCAGATCCGCGGACTACATTCACGATGCGTGAGTACGTACTGGCTATAAATTATGACACATTCTACATAAGCAGCGAATGCAACTACGATCCACAAACTAACACCACATATGGTAATTACATTCCTTCTAATAACTTTTTCTATATATTATATACCAAAGAAAGTCGTGTTAGTAAAACTATTTATAAATAAAGAACAGCTGAACTGATAATGTTGAAAACTGATACGGAGGTAGGTAGCTTATAACCAGGAGAAGAACATAGGTTACTTTCTACCCTCTTCAGCTGTGAGGAACCTAGGAAAATCAACATGTTTTTCTCCTATAAAAATTAAAGGGTGGAACGAAATTCGCCGTAAGAGTTACTCTATACGGGGTAACTTGGAAAGGACCGGCCAAATTTTAATATGAGGTGGTAAAGGCTTAAATTGTAATGCATTTTAAATAAGAAAAATTATGACGTTGACTTTAATAAACTTTTATTTAAAACATGTTTAAAACAGTCCGCAAAAATACTTTTCTTGATGTCACGCTAAGTCGTACTTAGTACGATTCATGACGTTACCAATCTACAAATGCGGTCGGTGGGAACCATAAAAAAAATTATGAGTTTTTTATACAGACAAATAACCCAGTGACTTTTTCATTATGAGTCGTGACGTCACCAGTCTGCAAATGCGACTGCAGTCCACGGGAACCATAAAAAATGTTATTTGAGTTTTTTTTTAAACTCCTAGTCATACAGACAAATAACCCAGTGACTTTTTCATCTTCCTGCAAGCTGTTGACGTCATGACTCGTATAACGTTGCCAGTCTTCAAATGCGACTGCGGTCGGTAGGAACCAGTTTTATGCTTTGTTTACTTTATAACCGTACTTCTTGCATTTCATAAAATTGCGTCGGATAAAAATCGTAAAATAATTTTTATTTCAATTTCTGTTTTTTCATAGATCGAAAGTGTAATTGATTCCGAACCGTTTCGCAAATTTGGCTGGTTTCTTAGATGTAAAAGAAAGTTGTGCTAGTTACACTATTTATATCTCAAGAACGACTGAACCGATTCGGCTGAAAATTGACGGCGAGTTATCTTAGAATCAGGAGAAGGACATACATTTCATCTCGTCTAATAGCGAGGAATCTAGGAAAAAAAATATTGGTTTGGTTTAACAAAGTTCGCCGGAATATTTAGTTTTAGAGAAAGCATTACAATTTATTGAAAATTTGATATCCACCTGCATTTTGAAGTGGAAATTTCTTCAGCGGCATTGTGTTTTTGTGATGGGTAGAAATCATAAAATTTCGATAAGATAGATCTAGATCTCGTGTTCTAATCAAAACTTTGTAAGACAGTATGTTGTCCCCATATTTCATACTGTAATTTTCGGTTCGCTAGCTGGCTGCGGCCTCACTGTTTATTACAAAATCTACAACCTATTAACATACAATATTTATTTAAAAATGCATATTATTACGTACATAAAATATAGTACTTAGAATCATAACGATTAAGACAATTCGTGCGGAATCATGTTCTCACCATTCTTAAATCCTTTAGCGTTAATTATTTCTTGATTACGAGTTCTAGTCTCTAGAACAGCGTCAACATTTATCCAGTACCGATTATCAAATCCAGTAAGAGTGCAGATTTCCATCATCAGAGATTTTGATTACAGAATTGAGACTAATAAAAAATACGAATGCTTGTATGCGAACTCACTAAACCATAAAACACTAAACCATAGAACAATTAAAACAAAAAAATGTTATCTGTGTTTTTATACTTCTAGTCATACAGACAATTAATAACCAAGTGACTTTTTTATCTTCCTTCAGAAGCCTCAAAACTGATTGCAACCCAACATGCCACAAAAATCTTTATTGATTATCTTTGAATCCATGATATTCGGTAAAATAATGACTATATAGTATAAACCAAAGTCGCTTCCTCTGTCCATATGTCCCTTTATATGCTTAAATCTTTAAAGTAAAAAGTATATATTTTTTTTTTAAATAATAATTTTGAATGTTTTGTTTTTGCAGAATATGCCTGGGTAGCAACAAGATCTAAAGACTATGGAGATGAAGTTAAAGCAGCCATCGATAGCTATCTCAAAACATCTAAAGACATTGACGCCTCCAAATTTGTATGGTTGGATCTGCATGACGAATCTTGTTGAATAAAGAAAATTTAAAGTCACTTCTTCCATAGTGTTATCACTTTATAAAATTATTATATTACATATGTAATAAAATTATACATAATACTTTGAAATTCTGTTCTTCTTACTGTAATTATGCGTCTTGTCCTACTTTCGTCGAATTAATAATGGGTTACCCTAATTATTAATTAGTTAATTAGTATATTTGGTTGATATCGCTCCTCTTTAAGATTTAGACCTGGAATTAGAATACATTTATTTCTCTTTCACAAAGATAATAATTACATAAAATGAACATATTTAAAGCGTAAAGAAATAACTTTTACATACTTGTTTATGAGAGATTCGTGCCAGTTTTTGGACGAATCTGTTTTACTGCGGAGTTACTATAACCTCTTAAAACAATATTATTTTATTTAACCTAATTGTTATCCAAGAAAGACAACTTAATATAAGCCATAAAGTTGCTTTTATATGTGGACATTTAGCAACATAGGAAAATACTGCAGTAAGCGTTCATAGTGATGCTCTTATCCATCTATATATAAGCAAAACCTTGTTACTGGTAGAGTAAGTTATATATATATGAACATCAATTTATTTCAAAATTACAGTCGGTACATTGAAGTAATGAAACTTAAAATAATTAAGAGTATTAAAACTGCAAACATCGACTCCAACTATTTTACTGGGTGTCTCTCGTGATTGGGTGTCACACTAGTATTTTTATAATTCTTTTTCGACAGAAAGCAAATGTTTCCTTAATAGTTCCATAATTTTATCAACATCCTAACTAACCATTCACAAAATTTTATAATTTACACTTAATAGTCCATAACATTTTCACTTATCTTGAAGATGATTCATGATGTCATCAAGATACTAATGTGAACTTATGGCCTATTTTTCTAAAAAAGAACCATCAAAATCGGTTGGCTATACCATCCAACCAACCAATAAAAGAACCATCAAAATCGGTCGGCTATAACAACCAAACAAACAATAGCCAACCAATTTTGATAGTTCTTTTTTTCAGAAAAATAGGCCCTAATTTCGAGATGGTCCCATATTTATTATCTTCATGATATCATGAATGATGACGTCTTCAAGATAAGTTTTTTTTAATCGGTTGGCCCGGAGAATAAGGTGACAAACATAAAAATGCAATCGGATTGAGAACCTTCTACTTTTTTAGAGTCGGTTAATATTAATCTGAATACATTGATCTACAGTGTATCAATTGTGTGAATTATACTATACCTATTACCGTGTAGAATCTACACGGTTTAGAGATAATTCAAGTTCAATTACAAAGATACAAGCCCTTTTAAAATTAATATATCAAATCATGTTTGAAATGTTTATAAACTATTTGAAAAATAAAACTGAATCGAAAGTGTATGCAAGGAAAGTATGAATTTGTTAAGTATAACATTACATAGAGTTGAGTTATAGTTACAATTTCAACACTACATAGAGTTTAGTTGTTATAATTTTCATAACAAACCAATGTGTATGATTTTTCTCTTACTTAACATAAAAAAAACATTTTTTGAGAATGTAACGTCAGTATTTGACTCGGAGGAAGATCCTAAGATCCTAAGCCGCCTCTATATTGTCATAGCCGTGACACCACGGCTATGATGTCGAAAGCTGTAGGTACGAGGCAAAGAATATAAGGCACGGAGAGCCGAGACAATACGAGCAAAAAAAGTGCAAGGGCACTAACTAACTACCATTTCTGGAAACTTTAAGTTGACATTTAGAACTTTGGCTTGTATTACACCAGATAAAAAAAAATTACAGGATATAATATGGGTAGCAAACTTAACTGTATATAAAAACGAAAACCCTATTTTCTTTTCTCATCGTATAACGCTCGAATGGATGAACCAATTTTGCTAATTCTAGTTTTGTTGCATTAGTTATTATCAGAAGAAGGTTCCAATAAAGATAATATTAGAAATTTATACGAAAAGTAGAAACAAAGAACTCCTTTATTTTTCCCAGACTAGCTGTTTTTGTCAAGCGATACGAAGCTCGACGGGTTGGTTAGATAAAAATATAAAATTTTAAGCATTTGTCCCTTACACTTTATATTTAATTGATATAAAAAAATCCCGTTTTTGTCACTGACTCATTGATCATAAAAATCGACAGGATGTACCCTGAAAACCTAGAAGGCTGAAATGAAGTGTATAAGCTAGTGGTAAAAGACCCAAACCTTCATCGAGCTACACCGAGCTGATAATAGTTTCAGTAAACATATTTTATAATTATTTTGATAAGTATATTAGAAATCATATTAAAAACCTTGGACATAAATTTTGACAATTATAGCAATGTTTTTTTTTCTTTCACCAAAACTTGCAATTTTAGGACAACAAGAAAATTAATCAAGTGTCAATGGCAACTTAAGCGATGGTAGCAGCAATAGGTAAATCGGTGCCTAAAATCAGTGCACCTATAAAGTCAAGGGGTATGTAGTACTCGTAGTAATACTGTCTTAAACAACTTAGAGATGGGTAAAATTAGGTATTTGTTCCCCCTGTTCCTAATCTCCTAAAATACCTAATCCATTGAATTTACTTAATCCACGTAACATGATCGGAATGAAATCTGGATAAATGCAACAGATGCTAGTCAGTCTAAATTGAGCGGTGTATAGCAGAAGGCGGCGACCCTCGAAATTCTGGTTTTGAGATATTGCGTGTTTTAGGTTTTTTTAATGCCGCTCTTTTTGTATACATAAAATAGATGAAAAGCTATTTTCATTACAAAGTATACAAAATTAGCTATCATTTGATATATCTAACTCACTTAAAAACCATTATTTAATAGGTAAAATCGAACTTTTATTAATGGTCTTGTTTAACTTTTTACCCCTTATCGAAAAAATGTATTTCGCAAAAGTCGACCACCGAAGTAGATGTTTTCTGCAAAAACAATTTTTGTTGAAAATATTAATTCAAACTCAGCCACCTGCGATGGTATATTGGGTAATTAAAAAAAAAACATGCATTTTCACCAGAATGGTTATTGGTTTAACAAAAACAAGCATCTTTTGGAAATCGGAAACTTTGTTTTCGGAAATTATGATGTTTTTTCATATCTGTATCAGCTGCTTTTTAGTTGTTTGAAGCGTTTATAACTTATTTACCATTGTTACATCTAGAGCTATTACAATCTATTCAATTGTCAAGTTTTTTTAACCCCAGTATCTAGAGAACAGTTGATTTTGTAAATTATATCGAATTTCCTAAAGCCGCTGAACAAAGCTGTTTGGTTATGTTACAAATATCCACATTGAGGAAAAATGCTAGCCATGTTTTTAGGTCTACTATTAAGTACGAGTACCTATTATTTAATTTAGTAAACCCTTTAGAAACATTAAATAACATTAACTTCAAAAATAGACTTTCTGAAAAAATCGTGAAAAAAATACGAAAGCTTACAATTTATTAAAAATACCAAATTATAAAATAATGGTGTTGGCAATTGGAATAATAAGACATCTGAAAATAAAAAAAATCTACAAAAAATGAAAAACATTATCAGTCTCAAAAGTTACTTACTTATTGGTATAAACTGTTTATCTCTAGGAACAACAAAAATGCAAAATAAAATATATAAACATTGGCAACATTATCAGTCGCAAAAGTTACTTACGCTTAGTAACTATTTGTTTAATCTGTTTATCTCTAGGAACTAGAAGTTTCACATTAAAATCTTTAAAAACAACAACAAAACGAAAACAAAAAAGTATATGAAAGAGTCTAAAAATTCCACTCGAAATCGAATTATTCTGGATTGTTATCGAAATCTAATATTTCTACACCAAAACTTTCTACATCATCAGTTGCATCAGGTTCAGACTGTAATTGTAAATTGTGTAATTGGAATTAAAGGAAGTAAAGAAGCTAAATCAATCAGTTTTGGCAAAGATATTGGCTTTCCATTAGGCCACAATGGAGAAAGTAATACAGAAAAACTGTCTGAAAGGAATCCGGAATTCTTCCCCGACGATCCATTTTACAGAAAAAATACACTCCACCTAAACTAAACACACCTCACAGTTCAAAAACCACAGCAAAACTGATTTTTTAATAAAGTTGGTCGACTTCAGCAAAATAAAAACAGTTAAAAAATAACATGATTTTGTCCTAATATAATGAATATTTGTATCGAAAACAAAATAAGTGATGATTTTTGCAGAAAGCGACCATCGATGTGGTCGCCTTATGCAAAATAAGAATGAAATTTAGTCCAATTATTTTTTTATTGCGGAATCCAGCCAAGCACATGGTCGGCTTCTGCAAAATTCAGTACCTTTAAATAATCGATATTTTCGGCAGCCAAGGACTAGGATGGTCTCCTTCTGCATCAAAACTAGTAATGGTCTCATTTGACAATTTAATATCTCAGGATTGAAACAAGCTACAAGGTCCTATGTAAGAGCAGAATGTGAAGAAGCATGCACCTAGGTCCGTAGGCAATATAACTCAATTTCGCAAAAATCGACTCTGGTCGCCTTCTGCTTAACACCGTTTAATTAATGTCCAAAAAATTATTTCTGTTTTACTTTGCCTGCTCCGTAGTGGGAAGCAGCGTAAAGATGATACAAGTTCCAACTTTGCGTGCATCTTTCCAAACAAACAAAACAACAGCAACACGTACCTATACGTACCAATCAAAAACATACAATTAATTACAATAAATGTTAGCACTATTAGTCTCCTGCAGTTTTGACCTCATCATTACGCTTTTTCAGTTTAGGAAACAGAAAGAAGTCTGATAGTGCCAGTATCAGGTAAATGAGGCGAATGCAGTAATAGTTCAATGCCACGGGGATGGTGAATCGGGTCTTTTCCGCTATTTTGATTGTGGTTTTGTTTCTGGCGTACAGTAATGAACCCATGTTTCGTCCATTGTAACAAAAACATTCAAAAAATCGTCTGCTTCAACTTCAAATAATTCCAAAATATCACATGAAATAGTCAATCGCGTCCTTTTTTTTCAACAGAAATCAGTCGCGGAGCCCACCTCGCATAAGCTTAGTTAAAACCCAATCCGTTGACATTTTGAGTTCATTCAAAAGAGATGCCTATAATCTTGGCTATCTCTCGTATTTTTAATCTGCGGTCTACCATAGTTATGGTTAAGTACTTTTTGTCAGTAGCGGACGTCCAAGGCCTTCCAGATCAGGGTTGATCTTTCATATTCTCTACTACGCTTGAATTATGCTATCTAATTTTTGATGTATGAATAAGACAGAGCAGAATCCCGTAATGTAGTGACTATATTATCATGAATGGCTTTTGATGAAAGCTCTTTCTTATAGAGGCACTTAATGACAGCACGCTGCCCGATTTGCTCCATTTGCAGAAAGTATGCCTGATTGTTCTGTTAAAAAAAATATAAAATAACAACACGTTTCGAACTTCACACAAAGCGCAAAACCTGTATTGTAGCTAAGAATTATTTCGATGACGTTAGCTTTAAAACCCAAACACTGCATCGAAATCGGGCCATCCGACCAAAACTTATAATGCCACAGAAAACAAACGCATTAACTTATAACTTCTTCTTTTTCTCGGCGATTAAAAACAGCAATTATCACGTTTATAATAAACGTTTATTATAAACGTGATAATTGCTGTTTTTAATCGTTTATTATGTCATGAAATGTCAGCCTTGGTCTCCCCGGGTACCTACATCCATCCACTGCGAATGCATTGTATATCTGCTTTGTCAATCTTTCATATGTAATTGAAAACGTTGGATAAACTGGACTTTTTCTATCGATGATAGAAACAAATACTTTAGTTCATAGTATCAGATTAAGTATTCGATTTTAATTTTTCATTGTACTGTTTTTAGTTTTTGAAAATGGGATTAGGCGAAATCTGTGGAACGATAACGAGATGTTTTTATACAAGGTGTGACCTAATCCTACGAAAATCCTGAACCTAATCCAACAGATATCATTATATATAGCCCTCATCTATATTAACAACTTACAAAAAGAAGTGAAATCTCATCAAATACATCTCCATATAAAATGTTGCCAAGACTAGTCCATAATGTTAGCACTGTCAAAAAGCCAAGAGCTAAGCTTGTAAATCAATACTTTAATCAAACTTTAAGTTTTGGCTCTTTCGTTACTGCAATAACGATTGTATAGTAAGTAAAATAATAAACTTTAAATTTATCCTGGTATCTATTTAAGTATTTTCTATGTATTAGAATCGTTGATTAACTCCCATAACATAAGCATAATATAATTTGCTTACTTTGGGGTTAGATTTAATTTGTGTTACTTGTCAAGGGATATTTATTTTGTATTTTATTTTTTTAAATTTAAGGTGTAACATTTATTAAGTTAGAGAGTGTAGATTTGCAAGATTGGCTGGCTTTACATGACGTCTGATAATTTTATAACAGTGCAAGTGGACTTGTCAGGTTCAATTTTTGCAAGTAACTACCAGAAGACCTATTTGCTGAAGCAGAACAAAATTCCAAAGACTGTACTAGATGTACACTAATTGCATGCGGGTGTCTAGACTATTAGGAACAAGCAGCATAATACCAACCTTCACCCTCGTACTCTTGTGGGCCTTTCCTTAAATATATGCTGCTGATACGGTAGTTTGGCAGTCAGCGTTAATCTTTACAATACTGGGGCGGCGTGGCACTATTTAATTATTTTAAACAGTGTAATATATTTCTAATTACAACTAAGCAATAAGTTTCTCAAAATGATCCGTGGCAGAAATTAGTGACGGCATAACGCATACCGACGATTTCAGCAACGCGGAACCGCAACACGGTTATGTGTTTTGGCCCTAACTCCACTCAATATTTGCAGTAAATTTTATCACAGTTAAAATGCACAAGTGAGTTATGAACTGAAGTTCAAGAAGAAATTAGTGTATGATACACAATCACGGCGCAATCATATTCAAATGTTAAATATCACATTTATATCAATAAAGCTTAGTTTTCATATGTTATTGTGCCACTGCCTTATATTCAATTACATAAATTAAATAAATAAATATCCCTAGACAAGTTACAAAAATTGAATCTAACCCAAAAGTAAGCAAATTATATGCTTGTGTTATGGATGTGCTTGCGTTTGTCAACGATTTTATAGACATACATAGAAATACTTAAATAGATACCAGAATAAGTTTAATAACCATCCAGACCCGGAAATCAGACATTTAAATGTTCATCAAACAAATGCCTGCCCCTGCCAGAATCGAACCCGAGTTCACTCTAAAGTTTTTTAGCAGAGATAATAAAATCGTTTTTGCGTGCTGCAAGTTACATAATATCAAACTACTTTACTTGTTGTATTGTCAAAAAACCCTTAAAATATATTAAAGTTACACAAAATAATTTGATGGAAGTTCTGGAATGTTCACCGACTGTTAAGAAAGACGGGTTTAATAAATTTTAGTACTTACTTAAATCTGAAAACTCATTTACATACTCATTAAATTTAACATAGAAATATTACAATAAATTAGTAACAGTTGTAGTTTTCTGTATAATCTATCTATCAAAAATATCAAATATAATCGCCTCTGTAGTCTAGCGGTCCGGCGTCGGACTTGACTTCTTGAGGTCCCGTGTTTGATCCCCGGGTCGGCCAAAAATTAGAAAATGCATATTTTCAATTTTCTTATAAAATTAACGTTGCCCGGGATTGGATATGTGCTCGACCGGTTGGCGATAGGCTTGCCACCTATCACACTGTGGGACCTAGTGTCTTCGGCTAGTCGTGGGTGCCCTGGTCGTGCCTCTGCCTACC